>CM068317.1:43797248-43802248 GCA_034766995.1 Acanthacorydalis orientalis
TACCTGGACAATAGAGAAATAATAATAATAAAATAAATTCAATACAAATAACGCCAATTGAAATGAATAGAAAACATAAAGAGTTTTACAATTAAACCTGAAGAAAGAATGCATTTAATTCTCAATCATATAATGCCCAAACGTCTTACATAAATCAAGCAAACTAAATGTCAACAACAAATGTTTCTCTTCAACCTTTTACGAACCACTGCTGAATAAATTCCTGTTCGTATTTAAATGATCTAGTGCCTATTTTCTACATATTTCAAATGAATTTTCTAATATCCCTGTTTCATACACTAATAAGTCTTTCTTGATGATTTTTTTAATTTCTCAGATCCTAGCTAAAAATTAATATATCCGTTTCTTCTTGCAATATTCCCACCCATATTCTTTTCTCCTATCATTATATCTATAATACAAATTTTTACCGTATCCCAAATCAATATAATCGTGTTTATAAAAATTATAATAAAATGATAAAAACTACTAACCAGCAATCCTCCAAATATCAACAAAAAACATACAATTATTTTATCTGTAACTTTTTTTGCTTTCATATTCATTCTATTCTTCTTTTATTTTTATACACTACATCTGACTAAATTTCCCTATTGTCTGAAATCTCTAAACTATTTTTTCATTTGGATAGAATGCATTCACTGACTTTTTTTCTCTTCAAATAAAAAATAATAATCAAATATTCAATAGAATATTTCATCTAAAAGAAATATATATATATATATATATATATATATATATATATATATATATATATATATATATATATATATATATATAGTTATTTCACGCATTCAAATGTAACAAAGTTACGCATGGATTCATAGGAGAAAATAACCTCAATTAGAAAGAAATAATTATTAGTTTATTAGAAATTATAACCTAATTTTAATCGTAAACTATTTCATCTGGCCTAAAGCCACAATTATGAAATAATAAGTCGGAATTTGATGAAAATTTAGAAGTTCTAATATGTATATATGTTTGTATTTGTATGAGTATATATATATATATATATATATATATATATATATATATATATATATATATTTGTGTATATTTTTTATAACATATTTAATCTAGTTGCAACGAATGAAACGAAAAAATAATAAGCCGTAACGAATTCCATAATTCTCCGAACGGTTGTATATCCCAAACAAGCATCGTGGAGGTCCCACACAACTTAATGACACCAACTAATGTTTATAATGATATAAAAGCAATTTAATTCTATTAGTGTTTGTTTTATATGACAGCCATCAAGCATTACAGCAGTTCCCGACCTAAATGATCCGATAATTTACTTAAAACTCATCACTTCGTCAGCCATATGTTTGACTTTTCTAACAGGCAGATAGTTTTTTTTTAAAAAGAAAAAACGCAGCGTGTGTGTTTTGTTGAAACGAGCTGGATAGATTATTGCGAATACGAACGTAATCAATCTTTCCTACCTCCATAATAACACGTACAGCGAAACGTACACACACGTCAGTCAATAGAACGAGATGGTGACGGTAATTAACACAGATATGTCATAACAGTGTTTCCGTCTCGTACTGTTATTGTTCGTGTGTCTGAAAAAGGGTAAAACTGAAAAAAATACACACACAGTACTATGAGCATCGTAGACGACGTCGTAAAACAATAAAAATATTCCTGGCCGTTTTCGGAATGATTAGGATAAAAAGGCTAACCGTTCGTCGTCTCGTTTCGGACCCCGGCTGATTGAGGGGATCATTTAATAGGTAATTGAGGTTAGATTATGACGGAACGGTCATTAATTCATATTGTTGTCGGTTTTGTGGTTTTATGGGTAATTGATAATATTCGTTGTGTAATAAATATTAAGCTTCTTCCCTTTTTAAAGGACATATTTATGAAGGCCAATTAATACCTAATTAAAATAAGATCTGGAAAAAATATTTCAATTTTTTTCCATACCTTATTTATAAAATTTAACTTTTAAATTTCATTTCTATTTAAACGTAAGAGCAATATGAATCTTCAATACGAAATAATATTCAACAATAAAAAAATAATTTATATTTAACAAATAATTATTTAAAAATGTGACTTTTTTATTTGATTTTCTGATATGCAAACTGGTCAAAAATGTCTCTATAGATTTCATTAAAATATTTATTTTTTATCGTTTAATTTTTTGAAGAAATTGATTTTCTTTTATATACAATAAGATGTAATAATAAAATAAATATATTTATTTATGAGGCTATTTAAGAAATCTGGAACTGAATCTAATTCATAGACAAACATTATTAATTATAAAAAGAATTGTTTCACAAATGGATTAACACAGTAGAATTTTCTTGCATTCAAAAAACTATTGCCTACTTTTACATTATTTTATACATTACTAGTTTTTAATAAGTGTTTCTATATTATTTTCTTTTTATTTATTAATATCTATTTATCAAAGGAAACAAGTATTTATTATTGCCTATTTAGTTACATTAATATAAATTCTATAATTTTCAGGACATGGACTGAAAAAAACCTTTAATTATAGTTTTTTCAGTACCTGCTGTCTGAAGATAATGGAATTGGAGTCATAATGAGCATGGGTGTATCAAAATAGACAATAATCAATCATTGAACATTTAATTTAAAAACTACAATGTCTGAGAAGAAGTTTATTTATAGAAGTGATTTTAACTATAATACCTAACTATTGAGAAGATAAGTTATTTTAAGTTAGTTTGAAATATATAATAAAAAACCAACAATTTTTAGATTTGATCTCAAGAAGAGGATAAAATATTTTTAAAATAATGAGAAAAAATGTTTCATATCAATCCTATATAGAGTGATAAGTAATAATATATTATAATAAAAATCTATATTATCAAAAACTATAAAAAATATATATATTTCTGATAATAGAAAAATGATTGCTTATTTGTAGAATATATATATATATATATATATATAAACAAAAACATTATTCCTACATTTCTGCTTACAGAAAATCATACTCCTTATTGACATGTTTTTATAGACAGAGAAAATTATTTTCAGTACAAAAAAAAAACATGAAACCAGTTTCACTCATGTTCAAGTTCTACATATAATTCTCCTCTAACGAGAATTTAATAACAGGTCCAATACTATACTGCGTTTACATACGTTTTCACTTTTATATTTCAATTAATGTCAATTAAGGTGAATAAAATCGATAAACATGTAGAATAGTATTGTAAGGTTCCCGTTTCTTATGCAATTCACCCCACTAATACGGTATTTGTTCGTTTCACATTCTGATATTCTGGCGTGTTCTCAAAGTTCGTGTGTAAAATAATCAATAACCTCGCAGTAAATAGTTTGCCTCCTCGGCATAATTCTAATGTGTGCCCGCAACGTTACTAATCTGCCTACGTTTTAGGAAAACTCGAAGCTATTGTGTGTGTGTGTTTTACACTTTTCGTACATGTGCGTGCACGTACGTACTCATACGCACATGTGTACAAAATATAATAATTTTGTATACATCAGTGAATGTAATTACTTAAAAACATACTATAAACAATAATATTAAGTACCAAAATTTTTTATTTACAACATCCATTTCAACTAATTTTTACAATTTCTGATTATAATACTCTGTTTTAATTTTTGTGATTTATTTTAAACTATATATATATATATATATATATATTAGTTAACCCTATAATTATGACCTTGATTCGTGTTAATATCTGAGCATCACATTATAACCATTTTTATCAAAATAAATACATGTTACAAGTATAGTAACACAAGTTTATCAGTTCTGTAATGAAAATAATTAAAGGTTTTAATTCAATAGTGAAAAAAAAGTTTACTTGTCTTTAATACAGCTGTTATTTAAGTATTATAACAGCATATAGGATCTACATTATATTTAAAAAAATGTGACATATTAAGAAAAACGAAGAAAAACTACATGTTTTTTCTTAGATATTTCAGGCTAGATATTTAAAGTATTAGGTGTGAAAATTATTTCTGTCATTAAACTGAATCAATCATAATCACTCTGTTTTAAATTAAAATTATTTCTCGACCTTTTAGGATTTTGACGTGCCAACTTGAATATTTAAAAACACTATATAGCTTAGCCAAGCAGTTGACATAACCTCACAAAACAGTAGTGAACACGATGGCGTCAGAAAAGCAGCATATTAGGTATTGAATACTTTTTGAATTTCAGTTGAAAAAATGGGGGAATGATTTGTTCGGTTTTGGAGAAGGTGTGACGCATAAAACATGCAAAAAATACTAAAACAATTAAACAGGTTTAAAAATGCATAACAATCTCATCGACTCACATCTCTCATCTTTTTTTGACAATGGATTCTTTAATTACCCGACAAATGGAGCAAAGTTATATAAACTAATATGTGATATTTTTAAAATTAAAATATATTCCATTTTTCCGTATACATCCATTTTCTATAATAAAAAAAAATAATTTATACATCTAATACAAATAATAGAAGAATCGAATAAGAAAATTTAGAAGAAAGGAAAAAACTCGCAAATTTAAATTGTGAGCATGGAAGAAATTTACTAAAAATATAACTTTTTCTTTATATGAAGAGAATGCTCATGCATTATGTTACAATAAACTACATTTCTGTATGTTACAACTATTTAAGTATTTAATGAAAAAAATAGATTAAAAAAATAGATAAGTAAGATCAATAAAAATCTTGTCCCTTATTGGAACTTTTATTACCAGAGTTTCTGTTATTTAAGTCTACTTACAATAATTACTAGTAACAAGACAAAGACATTTAAAAAAAAAAAGAAACCGACCTTTTAATACAAAATCGAATTTAGATTTATAAAGAAATAATCAACGTATACATGGATATACATCGGACAAAGATGATACATGTGAAACTATTATAAGACGTCCATCATTTCCCATTCAATTACAATTCTTCGAACCGTGCAATTATACTTTACTTTTTTTCAATAAA
>CM068317.1:43807248-43894748 GCA_034766995.1 Acanthacorydalis orientalis
TAACGTGTGCAAACATTAGATAATTATTTAAGTAGTCTAATTAGAATTTAACTAAAAAAATGAAATTTTATGTAACAAAAATCAATTATAATATAATATAAAACTGTCAATTAATACAAAAAATTTACGTAACAAACCTACTTTCATTATAACTGCCAATCGAACAGATATTTTATTACAATTTTTTTCTACTTTAATACACTAATATGACATTCATTTTTATGCAAAATGATCAGGCAGTAAAAGTAAAATATGAATAAAAAATGTTGCGTCTGAGCCACGGAAATGGTTTGGTCAGTTTTGGACGAAGGTTTTGTGACGCATAAAACATGCAAGACATGCTAAAACGCTGGAAGAGATCCGAAAATTCATTACGACATCATCGACTCAAAGCCGCCATCTTTTTTTCAGTAAGAGGTTCCAAAAATTTTACAAAAGAATAAAAGACATTTTTAGGATTGAAATGTAATTCCATTTTTTTGTTAAGATTCATTTTTACTATAAGAAAAAGGTATCGAATTATTTTATAGACCTATTATTTTGTAAAATATAATAAACTTCTTGAAAACGTTTGCTTTGGGTACCGAAAGGAAAAACATTCATACTAAATAGTTTGTTTATTACAGCCATGTCTCTAGTACTAGAATATGATAGTAGTACTACAGCAGACTATTAATTCACATTTATTACTAAATACTCATTCGCGATGAAAAGAAAATCTCTATTATACTTTTTACAGTTATAAACTAATTCTATATAAATTTGAACTCTTTATTCTTCGAACGTATATTTATAACGACTGAGTTTTAACAGTAATAAAGCCGCAATATATTATAATAATTATATCCTCTCAAATGAATAATACTTATGATAAAATTTATATGCTGTTTTCAGTTATCTACTTTTTAAAAATATATTTTTTAATCTTCAATACGAAATTTCCTACTCGTATATATTTATAATATATTTCACCTTAATTACTTACACGCCACAGTTTAAAAACAAGTTTCATACCAAAGAATTCACATTACTTACTGAGTATAATGTATGTAAATTCGTAATTTATAAAATTTGTATATTACTGTTTTATTCGCAATAGAAAATACATTCGTCGAGGAAGGAAAAAAAGTATAAATAAAAGTTATCTTTAAGTTTATGCACGTATAATGTTTATAGTATTGTTAGTCGATCGACGACATTTCTTAAAACAGTTTCAATGTAATTTCATAAGAAAATTTACTTTAACATCGACGCACACACGCAGTATTCAGTTTAATGATATTTACTTAAAAGTATAAATAAACGTGCAAACGATCCAGATAATACACACTCACTCACTGACCTGTCTTACCAGTTATGGAGCTAACACAATTTTCCACAGATATATTTAAACGATAGACACGAACGATTGCACTCGCAAATCTTGCATTTATAAACGGGTATTAGTGCCGATATAATTTGCGGTTCTTGTGAAATATGGGATTGACCAGTGCCGGCAGTGTTTATTTAACTTACAACAAGTACGTCGAGATCCGCCGATCGTTTATCGACAGACTCGTGCATCGTCCGAATCAAATACACACGACGTCGCGTATTATTATTATCATTATAATCCTCGCCGTTGCACATAGATATATTTCATATGGTCTATAAGTTTGCATTCGTATCGGTTTAATTAGATACACGGCGTTTATTAAATTTTCTCCGTTGCAATTTATGTATAACGGATGAAATCGGTCACTGTTTCGGAATGACATGTTAATTTATGTGCTACACCTGCGCGTAATTATCAGGAAAGTGTGCATGCGATTCTGCATGAACTGCAACGATTATCTACTATTATTACAGACGTGTGTTGTACAAATAGAGCAGAATAATAAATTGATTTTGACAAGGTCGATTTTGATTCGGTCGAATGTTACATACAAGGATTGCTACGTTTATGACTGATGGGAGATTCGATCTGAACGAACAGGTTATAATTTCAATTCAATTTCGGTTGATTTTCAACGCGTTCGACTTTCATAAACATCAACACCTCCGAATATATAACTCGTTCGAATTTGTTCGTGGAAATCATTTATCATCCACCTAGTTCTTTCTCGAGTGCATATTTTATTACACTGATTCGAAGGGAAACTTGTACATAGCCATAAACATTTTTCTTTAAAAAATACATTTTTTAAATTCATACATTTAATCCTGCAGATCATTTAACAAATCTCGATCGGAGAACAAACAAAAACACAATTAAATAAAATAAAACAGTAATGGGATTGCATATAATAATGTAAATACTCAAAAAGTATACAATTTTCACAACAGGCATATAAGTTTTCATTTCATTTGAATGTAAATAAGAATTGTATAATTTTTTTAAAAATTCAATCACAATTATAGATCAAATGTCACAAAATATACATAACAAGAAAATTTTCCAGATTATCAGTGTGTTGAGGTAAAAAAAGACGTTTTTTCTGTACCATATCGCTCTGAACAGTATAGCATCGGCACCAAAATGCACATAAGCAAAAATCAAAAATGGTCAATAACCATTTATTGAACATTTCCAATCAGAAAATTGTTTTTGGTTTGTAAAATAAGAGAAAAATGTTATTTGAATTTTTTTACATTATTGTAAAAATATTTATACAATCTGATTTTACATATTTATTATAAATATGAGGTGTGAAAATTAACACTGTGTCTTTAAATTGAATCAATCATAACTCTCTTTTAAATTAAAATATTTTCCTGTCGTTTTAGGATTTTAAAGTACCAATATTAACATTTAAAAATACTATATATCTTGGCCAATCAGTTAGGATAACCTCACAAAACATTAGTGAACACGTTAGCGTCCGAAAAACAGCTTTTCGCATTTCAATTAAAAAAAATGCTGCCGTAATCGCAGGAATGATTTGTTCAACTTTGGGAACAGATGTTATGATCCATAAAAGATGCAAAAATACTAAAACAGTGGAAGAGATCCGAAAATGCAAAACAATTTCATCGACTCAAGCCTGCCATCTTTTTTGACAAGAGATTATTCAGTTACCGGACAGATGGATCAAAGTTATACAAAATAATGGAGAATATTATGATTAAAATGTATTCTATTTTTCTATAAGCATTCATTTTCTATAAAAAATGTGCCGAATTAATATGTATACTTAATAAATTATTAAAAATGTATTTACAAAATTTCAGAGACCGACATATAAAATTGTATAATAACTTTACATTCGAAAAATGAAAATAGTCTGATTTATAACGTAAACTGAATAAAAAGAATAACATTTTACTCTGAACGTTGTAGAAAAATTGAAATTATCATTATTACAGATAAAATAGCAAACTAAATAAAGACATATCTTCAATTATGTAAGAGAGGAAAATATGTCGTTATTCATAATAAAAATATAGTTAATTTCTCAGTCCATTTTTATTATAACATTAAATTATTAAAAATGTGTACAGTACTGAGCAATATAAAATAAAATATCAAATAAAACCCTATCGAATATTTTTTTTATGTTGTCTATTGGATTCTTGTTACAAAATTCATAACAGTTATTTCATTTACTATAAATATAAGGATCAATGGATCACTTTGTTTAACAGTAACAGCTCAAATTAAAAATACATCAACAATACAAAAATAAAAATTATAAAAATACTTATATGCGGATTCTTATCACCCATTGAATAATCAATTGAAAAGAATATCAGAACACTGATCGATAGAGCGATGCATGTACGTGTTGGGAATAATTCCATGTACTTTTTAGATATGGAACTTTGAACATCTTTATTCATTGTACTGTAACGTATCTAAAACGCGATAAAGTTCAGTGCATCGTGTATGGAAATCAACAATAAAATGTAGAAAAGCAGTGACCACGCGTGATCCTCAACCCGCGACTCGTACAATTCTTCGACATGCAAATGATATTCCCACACGTACACTCGATGCACATATCATTGACTATGCAGTAATCTTATTGTAGTATTGTACGTATAACGTTCATTGTTATATTATGTTCGTACGATTTTCAAAAAAAAAAAAATATATTTATAGACTTACGGTACATACCATTATTGTTATTATAATATTTTAATCATCGAGTTGTGGAATAAACAAGTTTCATTATACACACAGAAGGGCGTGTGTGTATTTATCTATCTATCTACCTATCTATCTATATATATATATATATATATATAACCAACATATGTAATATTATTAAGGTATGATTTAAAAATAATATTCATAATCAGCAAAATTCTTCAAATATCATCTAATCCACACACACCATATATAATTGATGACATCGTTATTCTCTTAATTTTATTTAATACTCAAATATAATTTATTAGCAGCACTGCCCATGTAAAATCTAATTTGAAAACTAAGCACAGTACATTCATTGATTGAGACAATAAATTTACAGATTTTCATAATAAATCTATAGTCTTAATCTTGAATTTATTTTCATCCTTAGTTTCATTGTCATTTTCGATTTATTTTTTAAAAGCATCTAGTTATTATGTTATGTGAAAAAAATGACAACAGTTGCCCCAAAGGGTTGTTGTGAAAAAAATATATAAGAAAAATTTAAGATTGATCGTAATTAGAATATTTTTAAACAACTATCTATTAATGAATGACTGAAATCTCAATAAATTTCTGATAACTTTCTTAAATGATTTCTTAATTGTAACATTTTACGATTTATCTATTTCACATATTCAAAGAAAAACTATCTATAATTATTTCATTACACTTATAACAAATTTTATGTTTTTTCTATATAAAATCATTTTCAACAATAAATGAAGAAAAACTTTCTTTAAAAAACATAGCACAAATAAAATGTTTTTAAAACTAACAGAATCGTTTTTCTTGAAATACTTTATACCACATTAAACTTATAAATATATATAAATATATATATATATATATATATATATATATATATATATATATATATATGTATGTATGTAATGTGAAAACAGATTCAGAAACCCATAAGCAAATAATTATTATTTACAAAACATCATTGTGTATCTCATGTTTGACAACAGAGACGAACACGTTCAAGTATCGCCGCGGCGCATATAGCCTGAACGCATCGTTGCACGACGCTGATCAAAGATACCGCAATCCGCAGCGCCGCCATTAATATTCCCGACGCATTCTTGTACTGCCAAGTAAACCATCTATCCAGAAGCCGGATGGACAAGGTCTGCATGCACTCGTTGTTCATATATGCAATGATGGTAAGACATTTGTCGGCAAACAGAATGTTAAAGTGTTTGCAATATGTCGCATGTTATGAGAAATATACCGCGGCCGTGCCAGACCATATAATTCAGTACGATTTCTACATCTCTCAGGCGTTATTGATTGAACGAGAGCACATGTACTACAGAACGACTTGCCTAAAACATGATTTTATATTTTCTGCACAGTAAAATGTTTCTTTAATGTTTGTTTTTATACACTGAAAGAACAATCCGGTATGTATGCTGTTTTGACAACAGTAGCGCTCAATTTTCATTCGTTTTAATTATAATTGGAAAGATAATTAAAATCGAAATCAAAAAAATCTTATTATTTGAACACTACCATCCACTATCACGCATTTAGGTGTTGTAATCAGCTGATCTCTACATGTAAAACTTTAAACCACATGAATATACCTAACAGTTTGTGGATCGAACATTTTTAAAATAATAAAGCACTTTATTCAAACCTAGTCTGTTTCAGATACCCGTCTAATAGAACATAAAAACTGCACTAAATAGAAAATTCTCGTAATAGACCTATATGACAAACATATTAATAACAATATACTTTTTGTAGACTAAAAACACAACGATATTTTTCATAAAATGCATAACCAATATTCAATATAAAAATTTTAATTAATATTCTAAATTATAGTATTCGTATCCTGATACTATCATAAAAATTTTGGAACTTTTTAAATTATAAAATATTAGTCACAACTGTGTAATAAATAGAAACATGCATTACTTTTACTGAGATCGATAAAATTTCTATTAGCACGACTAATAGAAATAACACAATTTCCTGATAAGAAAAATCGTAAGTTAATTTAATTAACATGTAATGCGTGACTGAAATACATGTATAAAACAGTAAAATATAAAACTAAAATTGGCAAGTTATTAAAATAGTAATATATATATATATATATATATATATATATATATAAAATAATAATATATATATATATATAAAACTCAAATATTCAATCCTTAAAACATCTGATGTAATTACTAAACCCTGTCGACGATTATTGTAATCAAAACTTTTTTAAAGAAAACTATGCATTGTAAATAACAGATAATACTCACAATTATATTTTTATTAGTAGTAATAAATTATTTTTATATCACTGGTCGTAATTTTGTGTACATTATTAACATTACTGTAGAGAAACACCACCGATATTAAAATGTTTCTATACATTTTAATTACTAAGTTTCTGTCATCGTACGTACATTTTTTAAACGTCTTAACGGATACTTGTTGATAATTAAGTGGAAAAATTATTTATTTACACCAAATATATTAATTAATATGTTTAGTATTTGTATAAATTAAAAGATCAAATTAAAAATATTATTTATCGTTATTATTATTATTCCTTGTTCGTTATTTATGGCTAGTCGAAAAGGCATAAATTTCATTTCAGAATTAATTTGGAAATATATACATTTTTACAAATATACACAACATTCATACATACATATATATATATATATATATATATATATATATATATATATATATATATATATATGTATATATACATAATAACGTTAAAGAAATATGTATTTAAAGAAAAAAGAAGTATAGACGTTTATCATGTATATATATATATATATATATATATATATATATATATATATATATTCTTTGTATGTTATTCACAACAGCACATATAAAATATGATGTTCTTTGTATTTTCTTTCATAAATAATAAAACATTTTTAATAGACGTTTCTACACAGTTTTACAGAAATAACTTTTATATATTATGTTTATGTTCATTACAGGCAATGAAAATAATTCTGTTTGTGTAAAATAATTGAATTTTAGATAAACCAACTGTATACATTGGTAAATTTTAAAATATATTCCATTACCTGATCAGAATTCGTTAAATGCATATTATTGCGAACTGTTATACAAATTTATCAAAAAATTCTTGATTAACATAAATAATACAAGTAATGAGTAACTTTGTGGCTTGTTGGCTGACTTTAAGATCGGCTTAATCTTGACTTTGGGTAAGTTTAGATTTTCTATGGATTCAGATAATGTATAGGAAATCGAAACTTAGCCAAAGTCAAAGTTAGATAGAAAGATCAAGTCCAGATTTCGAAATTGTGTTGAGTTGATGTATTTAAGATAATAAAATGTGCGGATAGAATGATGATATAAAAAAGACTAATGATGAGAAACTGAACCTGAACCATCAAGGGATAAAATAAACTTTTCACAGACTAACATTTTGTTTCAGCCTAAAACTACATTTAATATTAGAGAATTTCTATCCTATTTACTGGATATAACAATCGCATCGAAAACGAACTTAAAGAATATAGTTCTGGCACTATGACTGAATTCACTTTCATAAATGAATTTTTCATTGTTACCCCATAGAACAAAAATGTTATTTATCAAAAATGTTTAATGACTGATTTGTAAATGAACTTGAAGTATTCGTTCATTCAGTAAATTTTCTACTTATAATTTTTATAAGTATAGTAAGTAGTATATATTATAGTAATTATTACTTAAATATTACATTTTAAAAAATAAAGAATTAACAAATACCAAAGAAGACAAGTGTAGAGTATAAGAAAAAATTGATAATAATAGTAATGTATTTGAAATGGATATGAATTGACATATTAATTATAAACTATAAATTAATTTAATATGGTGTGATATTTTTATTGTAAATTATTAGTTGTTAAAATTATGAAGTGTGTTACTAAGCCTCTGTTTTATTTTGCCTTTATGCTTTACTCATATGACAAAGACAGATTAACTATTGTACAGGATAATTATCTAATTATCTAATCTGCTTAAAATCAAGAAAATTCTCACATTAAACACAAAAACTTGATCACTGTATACAATTATAGAATATTTTGCACAATTTCTACTTATCTACATTACTCGTTATATATATATATATATATATATATATATATATATATATATATATATATACACGAGTATACATCTGTTTGCTGAACAAAAAAAAAATATTTGACGGAAATAAAGACAAAACGTCGGTGTGTTTTCACAAGTGGCAGACGAGGTGACGGTACAATTTTCAGATTTGATGATTTCAACGTTATGACACGGGCCCATAACCAGTCATGTAAATTATTTAAATTAACTAAACCATCGACACGTCCAAATAGCAATGCTAGCGAATCGTACAAGCGATAAATAAATATTTCTCTCGTGATAAATTAACACGGACAAGATCACCGCCAAAGAAGTTACATCGACCGTTAAGTGTTTCTCGGAGATTATCGACACGCAGGTCCATTTGAAACGAACATTATGAGTATTGTACGAGATATCGAGCGGTCCCGAAGAGGAACAGACGACGCGATAAGAAGATGCACGGAGGGAAGACAGACGGCGAGCAATAACGTGTATCTGAGAAGTAGTAATAATAATTTGTATTAGATAAAGCTACTGACGCGGTACGTCGGTTGGACGCACGGCAAAGAACTCGCGCGCTATACGACTTCGTGTCGAACATCGGTGATGTTGACGTGGACCACCCAAGTAGCCCGATCGGGCCACGGCCCGCATGAATGAACCGCGCGCCGACCAGTGGCGACTCGTCGCGAGCGAGCACACCCACGCGTCGAATAGCAGACACGACGGAATTGATGTGGTCTGCGCCGCATACATATTTTATGACTTCCATGAAGATATCTGACGGGATACAATTTTGCATTTGGATCCGTCTAATGTTATGTGATTATTCAGTCGACACGCACATTCTTCATTCCACATACGGACCGAACAGTCGATCAATGATCTTTTTAATATTTTGTAACTTTTCTTATTTTATTCGTTTTAATAACTATCGTCAGATGAGATTTCAAAACAAAATAAGAATATAACTAAATACACGTTCCGTTCGTACTTGAAACAAGGTACTGCTGCAAGTCTTGTATCTTTTAACGCCCACGATCATCCTTACATATCTCTAATTCATTATGAACCATACACACGCATTAAGTAAAGTAATATTATAATTATATTAAACATATAAAGTACATTGCAAACTCTTATGTATGAATAAATGCATAATATAACAATAAATTCAATTTAACACGTACAACAACCATAAATATATAAGAAGTTGTTTTAAATATTACAAAATAATGCAATCGAGACACACATTTAACACATTTGCTACAAACAAACACTGATTTGCATCCCAATCACATGATCGAATAAATATCATTCCTATTGTTTATAAATAATGTGACACCATTATCTTGTCCATTTTTTTTTCTCTTTCATACACCTTCATCTCACGGACAAACTATATATATATATATATATATATATATATATATATATATATATATAATTTCTGTTGTTCAATTAATATGAATGCCATTATACTTTCAAACTTATATTAATAAGTGCTTTTTAATTAAAATCGCAACTGTTCATAAAATCGGTATCCAGTTAATAATCTATTTTTCAACAATAATCTTATCAAGTATATACAATGGCTGGCATGATAATTAACATGATAACAATTTTTGTTTACTAATGAAACCCATAATTAGAGTGATAAATGTCGTTTTGACGTTTTTTAATGATATTCATTTCGATGTTTAAACAATAATATCGGCAAAAATATAAAAACTAAATATTAAATTCATCATAGGAAATTATTCGTTTTATGAATACAATTTTCAGCATTTAATTAATCTTCTAATTCAAGACTGAACATTTTTTTTATTAAAACAGGTCATATTGAGAGTGTGTGGTTTGTAAGCGTAACATAACTGAGTTATATAAATATTTATTTAACAATCATCCGCCAAATTTAGAACAAATGTATTCGGAACAATAAACGTAAAGATTCGAAAAACGAACACTAATTTACTAATCTTTTCACATATAGATTTACATTTATCGCTGAAGAGTATAAACAAACAAATTGAATCCAGGGCGTAAAAATTAAACATTCAGAGGTTTTTAATCAACTTTTACAATTTTATTAGCAGAAAATGTATAAACACAAAATTAAGTATTTAAAAGAACTAGCTTTCAATTAAACAGAGATATTCGATTTTACTAACAGAGTTATGTACTAATATCTACATACAAACATTCCACTTAAAAAAATAAAAAATATATTTACTGTTTCGATCTATCAGATCTTAAAATGGGCAAAGGATACAAAAATAAAAAAGAATCGAACAAGATTTAGAAGTATGTATATTACTTAGAAATGAGATATCAGTTTTTATTGAGAAAAATGTCATTGTAAACGCTTTATAAGTTCATTCTCAGCACCGTTCCAAGTTCAGAAAATACTAATAATAAAAGCTATTTTTTTTTGTTAGTAAATGGCATTAACTTAAAGTGCAGCACAAATCTTCGAATTATGAACAATAAAATCGCCATTAATTTCATGCAGCATTACTATTGAATTAAGCGAGCATCAAGATTACGACGACTCTCAGCACGTGATACCACAAAGGTCTATATTGTTGAATGAAGAATGACTGTTTCATATCTAAAGACCATCGGCTGTATCTTATAATTAATGCATTTAAATCCTTACTTAAGCGAATGGATAATATTAAATCTATGGGACGATATGCACGACCACCAACTTTGCAGTTATCAATCAAATATACAAACATGAAATTCACACACACACACACGCGCGCGGAAAGTGAAAGAGAGAGCAAGGAAGAGATTCGATTAACAACAGTCGCATGCAAACGTACAGTTGCATTACACACATATGCACTCGTAGATAATATGTGCAAACGAAACCACTTTGGAAGATTACAGTATTTAGTTACGCGTCGACCAACGTTTGTACTGACCATTTCAGTACTGGTCATATTTGTGCAGACGCGTTAACGCCGGATGCATATCGAAAGACCTGCTGGTCCGTCGCGTTTGTTTATAAATAGCGAACATGTCAGATCATGTTAAAATCCATAAGCAGTATTTTACCGGTGATACCGACGCTCACATATTAATTTAATGCCACGCATGTGCGGCCAGTGCCAAATTTCGTTAGGATCGAACTCACATAACTGGAAATTTATTGTTTTGATCGTTTCGTGGGTTTCGGATTGAGATGTTTGCCGGCGAGATAATTTGATACGTTTCTGTTGTACGTTTTTTGGATCGATAAAGAATTTTTAACGCCTTCGGAATTTCACATTCGAACGACTTTAATCTCCTTATCAGATCGAATTTATACTCTCGTTGTTTTTGTTATCCGGATCGGTTCTGATATCCGATATCGTGTAAATTTTTTTTATGGTTTTTAAATAACATAATATTTATCCGACTTAATATCTGAAATCAGTCTGTGACAAAAGGTTCTCTGAAGCGATGATATTTCAATTACGGCAAACGAGATTGTTTTTAAGTCTTTCGTGATGTCAAGAGCGTTTTCGAAAACGACCTCGAGCACCTCTTAATTACATTTGAAGTTTATACTATGATCTGATGGTTTTTGTTTTAAAACTGTATCTCTTGATAAAGATTACAAAAGAGATTTTTTTATAGAAACTTCAAAGTTATTCAAATAATTAAAATGAAATATAAAGATAAAACCCCATTATAACTAAATGTAAATAATAAATACAATTTAGAATTAAATTGAAGCAATATAGTAAGATTTGTATTTCAAAATAGAAATAACATAATGTGTTATCTTAATAAAATAAAAAAATAAAAGAAATGTTACACATAAGAAAAATCAATTTTAAAGATTCAGAAATGAATATGAACTTTAATTATGAACTATGTTTAAGATTACACATTTGAACAGCTAACTGTTTTGATTCTAAGTAATATACATTTCCCTCGAAGCTTTAAACTATTATCAACACCATGAATTATTCGACGATTTTATATCTTTTATTAACTCATAGATATTTTTCCATCAACAGAAAAAGAAAATATCTAAAAACAACCATAAGAGATATAATATCTTTAAAATTAACAACTCATAAAGAATTAATATGGTTGAACATTTTCTGCAAAGCATTAAAATATGTTACTTTATGAGATAACATCCGCGAAAACAGAATGGTATTAAAAATATCTCTATAAAACAAAGAAACAAAGCCATTGACTTTTTAAACATCTTTTTAACCAAATGTCAAGTAACAATTTTATATAAATAATTGTATTTTTATAACGACTTTCACTAAGTGTCAAAAAGTCAAGTATTTGAAGAAACAGTCGTTTCAAACTCCTGTCGATTTAATTTATTAACATTCTTGTCACAAAAATTATTTTTAATCTTTATCGATAATTTCTTTATAAACCAAATTACCATTTATAATATTTACTATGTGCACTTTTCTTCGTTGAATTTATTAATAATGTTATCATTGTAAATAATTCCAATCCAAAACTATTTGAAATATGAAAAACAGTATGATTTAATAAGTAGTAATTTAAAATATGCTGCTCGAACCATATCATAGCTGCATTAAATATTTCCTATCTCTAGAACTTTATTTTATTCTTACTCTTAAAAATGAAAAAAATATATAAATAGACTATTATCAGTATAAACAAATCAATTTAATAGAGACAGTTTAAATAAACATCGACTTTATACCTTAGATTAGGTGTAATTTTGAACATTTTAGTAATTTACTAATTGTCACATCGTTTGGTACAATATTTATTTAAAAATTGAATAACAATTTTTAAAAAACTTAATTTTACCGAAAACAAAAATTTTCAAAGAATACTTTTATGTTTTATATAAGCAATTTACAACCATTATGAATAGTTATATTTTTTTTAATTATAATAACTTAGCAGATGATTATGTATGTATGTGAATATATGTACATATATATATATATATATATATATATATATATATATATATATACATACATATATATATATATATATATGTATATATATATATATATATATATATATGTGACTAGATATATAATCAACTTCATGATATTCACCACAATCATTTCATTTTCATCACTTTAAAATATAAACATCTAACTGTATCTATTCAAATCAAGAGAACAACGGACCAAACCACAAAAGTGATGAATTTGACTTCGAAGATTTACAATCATGTTTCTATTTCTCTTCCATATAACCCACCCAATAGATATACACATACACACGCGTACATTAACACACACACACACACACATATATATATATATATATATATATACATACATACGCATTCATAAACGATTATAAAGTTGCTGATGTGTATCAATGTTGGCACACATAGGTGGGTCCACAGTTCAACAAATCCACAGTAGACACAATGGCGTTAACCTCAAAATAAACCCATTATTACGAATCAGTAAATACATGGTCGCTAAACAGAACTCTATTGTCGTGTATGGAGCATCCCTTACAAAAGTCCATTATCCGTTCTCATCCCTCAGTTGAACCGTTCCCCCATACGAACCCCGACACACAGGAATGAATAGGAATTGTACTATTGCCGATTGTATATAACACACTGTACGTTTTCGAATATATGTATCTGTTTATTTGATAGATACATTAAATAATATATATATATATATTGTCAGATGGGAAATGTCACCGAATACATCTGTCATATATCATGGTTGTATTTATATTTTGAATAGAATACTTTTCGTTTAAATTACATTACTGGGTGGCATTTATCTATACACCGATTAACGAATTTATTAGCTCTCATGTTATTTAGTCAAGATTTATTTTATTTTCTATATTCAATGTTTTATAAAGAAATCTATTTCACTGCATTAAACAGTTTATTCACATCTATCAACTCTATTAACTATTCAAATAAATTACATACCAAATAAACAATTCTAATAAATTTAAATAAGACATAAAATTTTGATTATGTTTTCACATAATATTATCAATACTAAATTATAATATGCAAATGTTGTATGATAATAATTTATTTTAATACAGCTATTAAATTGATATTCACTTTAGCATTTTCATTTCATAGAATACACTTGAATTTTTATACGGAATACATCATATTTATAATTGAAAAATTTCAAAACATGTGACAATTACTACTTCGTATTAAAGAATAAAATCCAAATATATAATTTCAGTACCTATGATGCAGATATTATCCTTGTGTAGTTCTTTGCATTATTCTTTTTTCGATCACTGTCTAATTTGAACGCAGATATACATCCACGTGTTCCGTATTGTCATTTAGGTTATGTCTAAAACTTTGAGTTTATTATACATACAACAAATTGTTCGAAACCATTTAGAGAAACTAAAAGTTACACTCTGAATTGTAATTCACGATGTTTATAGATATTTTTAACATGATATTTTATAAATATATTGAATTAACTGGATAAATACTACACAACACAAAAATAATGCTTGGCCACATGTGCCAGGTTTCACTTACAACCGAAAATTGACCTGCGCACAAACTATATATTATGCTATTATATAGTATACTATTTATACTGGGAAATTTAATGCACATGACAACAAAATATTTTCTCTAATTTTTATTCACTAATAATTTGAAATTGGTCAAAAACTGACTATTTGGTAAAACATCTGATTCATTCTGATAAGATTAATACTTAACTAAAGATTAAAATTAAATTATTTCAAAATATAAAAATAAATAAAATGTTTACTTTCAATATACACACATACACTCACACACACACACATATATATATATATATATATATATATATATTTATATTATAATCCTTTGATAGCTACTGCTAGATAAATACTTTTTTCAACATTTCTAAGTTGAATGACACTAGTCCTCTCTTTTCAATATATTTTTAATATCTTAACATTAATATCACACCTATTGATAGTATTTTTAGGCCTTTTTTATAAAAATAAAAATAGAATAAATACATTTTGGATAATACAGGCTTTGCTTTTCTTGTAATAAAACATTCAATTGATTTGAATCAAAACATAAGTCTTAAATAACGAATTAATTCAATGACTACAAATAACTGAAAGAAGTATGGAAAGAGACGCATATTAGAAGTATAAGTTATGAAAAAGAAGTAGAAATAGAAGAAAAATAGAATGAATGTCAAAGCAAGAAGTAATTGTAATATATAAAAAAATATATATATAACAAAAAAAAGTACGAATAAAAAAAAATAGGAGGAATATATTGCAAAAAGAGAAGACAACAGATAGTCTAAAATAATTATTAAGTGAAAGTTAAGTTTTATATATATATACCCTAAAATTCAAAGAATGAATGAAATATAGATATACTTTTTTCTCATGAATGTATTTAAAGAAAAATGTATAAATCCAGTTAATTTTTTCACTTTTTAATATTAATACGAATATATGGTACATTTGTTACTCAATATAACATTATAATTAATTTATATAACGTTATTTAACTATAACTATAACGTTATTTCAATATAACGTTATTTGAAACATTCAACTATTTTTTAATTACTATCTAGAAATGAATAATCTAAAAAATTGTATATTTTCAGTATGTTGATAAAAATCAAAGATTTCCTTTTATTTTTATAACCATTTGTGAGTAGTTTGGAATGTTTCGTTCGAATATGTCTTAAACAGGACATATTTTTAATATATATTTTAGACTCGGCTTCGAATCTTTTGCAGATCTATTAATCAGATTGTCTTGAAATATGAACTTCATCAAAATATTTTCACAAGTAAATTTTATAAACTTTGTAACTATTATATTTTGATTATATATATATATATATATATATATATATATATATATATATATATTAGGTTGTTAGAAAAATAATTGCAGTTCACTACCTTCAAATTCATATAAATTTTTTAAAGTGGTTTTAAATGTTCCAGAACTGTTGGATGACTAACGGTTAACTTTCGTGCAAGCTCTCGAATTGTACCTGATTTTGATTCGACTAACGCCTTCAGATAGTCATTATGAACTGAAGAAGGACGCCCGCGACCTTCTCCATCTTCAAGGCTATCGTTCTCAGCTCAACATTTTTGGAACCGCCAATTTTTGCACCGCATGTTCCTTAATAGTACCCACACCAAAAGCATCATTTAGTTTACGAGAAGTTTCTGCTACTTTACCACCCGTTTTGAACTCATACAAAAAAAATTGCTCTTAGTTGTTTCTTTTCCATCTTTAATTCAATAGCCCAATTTGAAGCAAAATTAATAATAAAATCAAAATCGATGTCACCAAAATACAAACGGAAAAATTCGCTTTAAAACGATATTAACATGAATACGATCAAATGACTTTCATTGAAAAAAATTAAGGTTAGAATTCAGAAAATTAAAACCGCAATTATATTCCTACCAATATATATATATATATATATATATATATATATATATATATATATATATAAATACACATCACTTGTGTAATAATTTCATATAAAACGCATAGTAAAGGAAATGATATTTACTTTTTTGAAAACAACCGGGCATTTAAAATCTCAGTTGAATGTCCGAGCGCAATTGTTCAAAGTAATGACCTTCCGGACTATAAAGTCCATGTAATTAAACATAGCACATGCACGTACGATACCTTTAGAACTAGATTTACTATTTAAAACAAGGTATATTTTAAAACATTAACATTTCAACGAAATAAATAAATAAAAAAAAAACGCGCATTAATTTTAATGGACATATAAATCAAGGATAATCAGTGTATAAATTTCAATGCGAAAGAATCATTTCATTAGTTAATACAGCACGCTCCCAAATGAAACAACACAAAAATACAATTTCGTTACATAACATCGTGTCGCTTTAATTCAGGAACACAAGAATAAATCGTCTAATCCTGAAACGTTAATTAACGCAATAATTTTAAAAGCTGGCGATTATTTACAAAAATGGCGTGGCACAGTAGTCGCCTTAACGAACACCTACAACAAAACACACCGCACATAAACAGTGTTGAATTTATAACGCCCATTTGTGGAGCAATTAACGCTAAATTATTAACTCGAACTTTGTCTTTGTGTATACGACCGGTCGTCGGTCGGGCGGTCGGTATACATTCACCACCTAATTGTTTTCTATAGCTAGACACTCCTGAACGGATGTAATTGTTGCTGTG
Source organism: Acanthacorydalis orientalis (assembly GCA_034766995.1). NCBI lineage: Eukaryota > Metazoa > Arthropoda > Insecta > Megaloptera > Corydalidae > Acanthacorydalis > Acanthacorydalis orientalis. The sequence goes on from CM068317.1 coordinate 43,824,669, forward strand.
CAACTATTCTACAGAACACTTACGCGAAAAGAAACCGACTAGAAACTGAAATTAACTGCGTACACTACATTTTATACTCTTTCATTATTTACTTAGCTCGCACAAGATCGATTACAATTTATTGAACTCAATTTCACTGCTATTATCTTGTTTCTACTCTAAAATAATTTCACATATTAAGTATATTTTTTTCTTGAATGTATTAATACACAGTTTTCACATAATTGATACAACTGAATCATAATATTTTATTTCAACGTTTTGCATGTAGTCTTTTTTATAAAAAAAATGCGATTCATTTTTGATTACCTTAATGATCGCATACATGTACTCGGCTAAAAAATATGTATAATTAAATTTCTAGTTCTATACCAAACAATAAATCAATAATAAATATCTAAGATAAACTTTTCTATTTCATTTCATCGATTTAAAATGAACCTCATTTATCCAAGGCAAGATAAATTAGAAAGTAATCCATGTTCGAGCTTAAACATTTCAAGCCATAATTATAACCAGTCAAATATAAAATGTTAACTTTCGTTAAAGCATATATTTACATCCATTTTTTTAATAACAGAAATAAAATTGTTGAACATTTTTCTACGCGATTTTTAATTACACAACTGAAAATTTATTTTGTCAATTTATCCAAATTTAATTTAACACATTGACTTCCATGCCAATTTTCCAAATTTTCACCAAGAGGCCCACATAATTTTTTTTTGTAATTTATGTTTCTTTCAACATAAAACTATATAGGTAAGAGATATCATTTTTAATTACCTGAGGGGTGAAAATACGTGGCTATCATATTTAATAGCCATAGCTCCCAGGGAAACATCACTGGCTATCAGAAATAATAACCATGGTAGTCAATGTGTCAAAAGAAGAAATAACATACATTTTTACAGATAATAAAAAAATTTTAACCGAATTTAAATTAAAAAAATACATATATTTTCAATGATTCATTTATTATTTTATCATCAAATTAAAAATGATAAAAATCTACTATTTGAAATTTAATTCTAAAATCTATTTTCACTATTTTTTAAATTGGAATAATATTTCGAAAAAGTTAACTAAGATGAACTTAAAATAAAAAGATAAACACTTCTACTTTTTAAAAACTTAACCCTTCAGATATACACTAAAGAAAGACAAAGATAAGTACATAAAAGATATATCTAATACTTCGATTTTAAAAATCATACTTTTTATATTCTGAAGATTATGGTGTTGCCATCAAAATTCACATAAGCAATTAAACAAGAAGTTATTGAATATTTTAATCAAAAAAAAATGTATTCGAGGTATCATTCATTTATGAGAAAAAGTACCATACTTGACATTTATAGAAGAATGCAATATTAAATATTTTAACCAGAATAATTTATTAAAACTATTACAACAGTTATGAACCAAATCAGATATATGAACAACATATTTTTTTATTTTAAAACGACTTACTTTTTACTCACAAGAAGTGCAATTAACGTTAAAAACAAATAAATAACATATAATAAGACCGACATCAGAAAAGATAATAATAAATCAAAGATAACCGGTAAAGGGGCAGATTGGATTAGAGCCAGAACTACAAATTCAAGATTTTTGAAATTAAAAACAACTATTGAAACGATGCTCTACAAAACTGTGCTCTAATTCTTTCATTTTCGCTAATAACCATACCAATTAAATAAAACATATGTTTTGAATTCATTAAACAGCAAATATTTATGCATACACAGATATATATATATATATATAAAACTTAAAAAAATCTTTCAATAAGTTTACAGTTGTATTTATATTTCCTAGTGTGTATGTACAAGTAATACTTATCAAAGTATGTAAATTAGAAATAGCAAGATTAAAGCTTACAAAAAAAAAATGTTTAACTGTTATCTATCTTATCCAATATTTTAAATGTCAGACGCTGTGTATATTTTTTTTCCGTAAATAATTGTTCTTGTACGTATAAAAAACGATAATAAAATTTAATGAATCTATGATCAAAAGACATCAAACACTCTTCGTTTTAATGATACGCAATAGTAAAGAGCCGGACAAACGTTAGCGAATATGTAATAAAATAATTTATTGAAGATACGCGACGAACGTTCCAATAATACAGTTCAGTTGATAAAAAACAATTCCATTTGATAATACTACATATTTTAAACATCTGAAGTAAATCTTCTTTGATGTTGATTTAACATACAGCTGAGTACAATTTATGAATCATATTTGTCACATAAACATGCCAACTTTATGCATAGTGATGATTGGTGGTCTAAAACCTAAAATTAATGCGTAAATGGCTCACGCCTGTTTTAAAAGAATGTCGGTATACATTTTTTTCTTATCTTTCATATAACGAAGCTACTGCATTTATTGAAAAAGAAGTTTTTTTTTTTATAAATTATTCATACTTTTATTCGTTCGTTTTAGGTAATGCTGAATGTTTTTCTAGATGAATTCAATTGAATGCAGGAAAATAAAAAAATATATAATGCATAATGCACGAATAAATTATAAAAAAAGAAAGATTATGGCCGACATGCAAGTGGATTAGGACATTCCAAGGCTCGTTCATTCAGTTTTCTATTGCACAGTCAATGCTATCTCCTTCTAAATATGGCCCTTATACATCACGACGAGTCTTTTATTAGGAATAGAGTTTTTGTTTCAATGGAAAATATCGTCATGTACTTTACAGGAAATAACGACATCTGTACTGGTTTTATAAGGTGTTAAGAAATTTTTAACCGATTCATGTTTCATATCTGCAAATGAGTTCTTCATCACGAATATAAATTTGTATATTAACAACAATTTCCATAATCTCTAAAAACACATACATAAATGTAAAAATACTGTTGTTTTTTTCTGTATAAAAAATACTGACAAAGGAATAACCACCGTATGACGATGGTGAAATACGAAACAATTTTAAAAATTCGTGTAAAATTATAAGAACTGAAACATTATCTCTAGAGTTATTTTAGAACGGTGTTTCAATCGAAACTGCCAGCGAGACAGTTCTTTCTTAATGAAATATGACATATGTCACAAAACAGAATCATCATACTTATAACATTTTAGTCAACAGAAAGATGTTAGTCAGTTTACAAGCTGTTCGAATGTCTTTATATTTACTTATTCAAGGTAAGCAAAAAAAAATATTGAGTATCGATATTTTTATTATAAACTCTATTTTTTCGATATAATTTTTTTTACATTCATTTTTAGAAAAAAAATATTTAAAATACTTATTAAATATGAATTTGAAACGATTTTCAAACCCAAAACATTTTTTTGTATTTTCTGATTTGTTTGAAATGTAATAACATAATTGATTTGTAATAACAAACAAATATAATTTTCTTAAATAACTGTATAAAAAATTCCAGATACTCGATTTTGTAATAAAAATTCGATTAAAAAAAATAGTTATTATCAACTGGAAAAATATTTGAAGATAAACAGGCCTGAATAACATAATTTTTTACATACATTCGTGCCATCGTGTTCACTACTGTTATGTGAGGTTATGACAACTGCTTAGAAAACTGCTTAAAAAAAGGTTATTTTTAGGTATAAAAATATAAAATAACTATAGGATAGAATTTTCGATTAAATTTTTAGTTTTTGTTTAATAAGGGATATTTTTCAAAAATCAATTCCATTTCTGATTTTTAATTCACTTTCAAATCTGTATTATAATTTTATGACTACAGCAATTCATTTTATGTGTATATATATATAGGTTGATTCAATTTAGGCTTCCACATGGAAGTATTAAAATGGAGCGCAGGGGTTAAGAAAAGTCATGTTATTTTTTATTTAGTATTTTAGTTCAATTCAATACTAAAATAAAATTGAATTAAAAGACTAAATGGGGGTTAACAATGTTTTTTTTTATTTTTTTAAAAAAAGCCTAAGGTGAATCATTCTATATATGGCGAAACTACTATTAGTACATATTGAAGAATCCATCAATTTTTTTTATTAATTTATTATTGGATTCTTGACGAACGATACACCCTTAGTGTCAATAAGAATAGTACATTGTACTATATATAATCCCCATTGTGAGCAACAACGTTTTGAATCAATCTACCACAAACAAGATGAGACCTCTGCAAAAATCTCATACAACAATCACTACTCTTGGAGGAAATGAGGCACATATACCTCACAGCGGTGGCCTTAATTACGTGTTGGTAGAGTGAACAGCATGCGATCTTCCAAAGTAGTCACCCACTCAAATATTAATCGCACGCAATGTTACTTAAGTTCGATAATAAAACAAGAAACGGTATTTCCAATATATACATACAATTATATATATATATATATATATATATATATATATATATATATATATATATATAATCAATAATCATAGTTTTTTTGTTTACATGAAAGCCCTTGTGAAACAGAAAATGATAAAATCTATTTAAAAAATCATATTATATAAAACTGAAGTAAGCTACTTAGCTGAAACTAATATTTATTTCGAGATCTTTCTAATAATAAAAATAAATATCATAATTATGAACGAGAAATACTCGTTGACAGACAATAATTCGACGTGGAGATAATTAATTAAAATGCAATATATTTTTTGAAATGGAATAGCTATAATTACAAAATGAATAAAAAAAATCCGTACAACAATTTATAGTACCGATTTAATAAACACTTTTGAAAGTATAATTTCCAAAATATATACCCGTGTAATTTATCAAAGATATAAATCATAATTTAAAAGAAAACAATATTATTAGTATTCTACATTTGGTCTCTTCTAGTTTAAGCAAATATATAATGGCTTACACAGCCCACAGCAAGTTCTGAGTAGATTTTTTTTGTATAATTATTTATTAATGTATGTAAAAATAACTTAAAAAATAAAACACAGCCATAAAAATAAAACGAATTTATTTGCAGGTTTTTTGTTGCATAATTAGTTAAACAATCAAGTAAGGAAAAAATATATTCTCTCTCACACACATTATATATATATATATATATATATATATATATATATATATATATATGCGTGTATTTACGATTTTTTCATTCTAAAAACACAGCTTATCTTACTTTTTATCTATTTTATTGCCTCTCAGTAGAAAAAACGTGTAATAATAAGATTTGAACCCACAACAGAGTCACAAACTTTCAAGATTATTGATCTTAAACGCAAGTTTACAAGGCTGACATGTTGTTCTTTGTGTAATTTACAATAGTGAATAATTTTAAGAATGTGTGTGTTCTAACACATTGGATTAAGCTGTTCTCAAAATTTAAAATTTATTATAAACGATCCTTTGTATACAAAGAAAATGTTTTAAAATACATTAAAATACAAGTGAAAATTGGCAAAATGTCTTCATATCGAAAATAATTGTTCAGTTACAGATCAATCACTCAAGTTATTGTTAGAAGATAAATATTTTTTGGTGGTTTAAACTATTTTTTAACGATCATTACTAGATAAAGTTCATATCTAGTATGAATCGTTAAAAATTAACGACAGTTGCAAAGATTTAACAAACTTGTAATTTTAAGTTATATTTAAATTAAATTTGGATAAATTTACCAAGATCACATACATCATTCATAAATGAGATTGTTCCTAAAAGGCACAATAATCAATGAAAACTCTTAACTGGAAATAATGAAACATTTAATATCAAGAATTCGAAGAGTTGGTGTACAAATCGAGAAGAAAGTAATCGTACTTCATGACAATGACTCGACTTTCAAATCCATTTTTGATATTTAAAAGAATCGTGGTTTAATCACTCCCTATAATCTTCTGATATCAAAAAGATAAAATAAGAATCATACATTTTGTTCACACTGAAGACTTTTAAAGAACTACGACCGACTTCCCTGGTGCTAGTGCCAAAAACTTTCAGTGATACATTGAAAAAAATTTATTACTTATTATTAATGTGTTGTTCTAGAGAAAAATTGAAGTTACACTTTTGTACAATAAAAAAAATTTATAAAGTATGTTTTTAAATTAATCTGGAATTTGTTGGAACAGACTATATAAACCAACAACACTGAATCGATTATTAAATAAACTAAAAGACTAATTCTCATTGCTTACATTTAACTAATAACCACTAAATCGTAAATAAATCGAATGTAACAAAAGGCCAGTAATTAAACAAATACAGATCAGCAATTAAAAAAATTCATTGAGTGTGAAATATCAACAGTTCTATCGGTTTTAGTGATCAACTGAAAATATTCAAACAAGAGACCGACAATTTTAATGGATCTGATAACATTTTTATTATAAATGTGCCGAATTAAATGCTGTTAAAACAATACTTGACTTCATTTTAATAGAAATAAAAAAAGAAAACATTCGTTTAATTACATAATGTATGTTTTTAATGTTTCTAAAGAATATTTAAAATATGTTCTAAGTATACCAGCTTTAAAACGGAATGTGTACATTCGTGTATGCTGAATGAAATAAATCTAAGAAACTGAATAAAATTCTAAGTTTCTATAAAGATTGCGGCATGATTATTTTAAATATCAAATAGCAATTAACTGAACGCAAACGTTGTACCTGACAATATCCATATCAGATATATATTTTACACGTATGTACTAAAAAAAGTCTTTTTATTTCATTTACATTCCTTATCTCATTTTTTCTAATACTAATTTTTCAATCATTTTAAATTATCTCTAAAATATGTTTCCCTGATTAAAAATAAAACATCGGTTTACTATAACGATAACTACTAATAAACATTGCATCACGTTTTTTTTTTACAAACAAGTAATATAAATAGTAGAAAACTTGTAATATTTACAATATTTCTTTAGGATATGAAAAAAACTAATGTTAATTTCATAAAACCGACTGATGCTGGTCGAGTTATTTTTAAATTATCCTCTACCGAATTAATATACACTGATTTATATTAATCTAAGTTAATTATTTAACATAAATTAGAACGTAATTTTTAGAATTATTAGAGTGGAAATGACTCAATATATATATATATATATATATATATATATATATATATATATATATATAGATAGATAGATAGATAGATACAAAAAATAAAAAAGTATTATAATTGTGAGAAATATATTTCTAGTTTCGATTTTTTATGATTACATACTTTAATTATTAATAGAATTACACTCTCTCTCACACATATATATATATATATATATATATATATATATATATATGTATTTAAAGAACTAAAAAGTGCAATTAAAAAAATAAATAAAACTAACCAAAACTTAGTCATAACATAAACCACCATAACACTAATGTGTTTATCTATGCAAAAAATAATAAAAATAATGATAATAAGAATCAAAAAAATTATAAAGTATATTTATTTAAACCAATTTCTTAGCAATTTCATTAGGAAAAAAATACTCAATATTAAAATCAAAAGTGTCAATTTGTCCAAAGAGAAAAACATTCAATTAATGATTTTTATGTCTTACCTACAGAAACGAAAAATAAATCTTAGAAGTCAAGAGGTACAGAGCTTTAAACAAGTAAACATAGAAAGAAGAAAATTAAGAATAACACGAAGAGGTAGAGGAAGAATAGAATGAGTAGGAAAGATAAAAAATATATTGTAACGGTAAAAGTAGTGAAATTAAAATAAATGAACATGTAAATGAAAAACAAAATTTGAAAAATTGACTGGAGGGCAAAAAATAGAAAAAATCGAAAAAAGACTAATAAAGAAATGAAATAAAGAGATAGTTGAAGATTTATTGCAAATTTATGGAAAAAATAGCCAATGAGTCGGTCAAATTAGTAAAAATTATTATTCAGGAATGAATCAGTAAAGGCTTTATATATATATATATATATATATATATATATATATATATATATAATGAATGATAAAAATCGTTCATTCGTTCGCACAAATCAACAACAGTTTTTAATCTTTCTAGCTCTCTTACATTTCAACTTTTTCTTTTTGATCATTTCTATTTCTTTACTAATATCTGTCATCCTATCACTTACTGTTTTCAGCATCAGAACTATAGCTGAGTTCACTTTCATAAATAATTTATTTTCTCACTCCATAAACCACAAACATTTTTTTTTTATCAAATATTTAATAAACAATTATTAACCGTTTATGATTGTTGCTTATACGCATTTTATCTTCAGAGCTAATACACTGAAAATTAACGCTTTGATTTTTCTGTGGGATGAGAAAATAATTCATTTGTGAAAATATTTTCATTGTATTATACTCAACTCTATCTATTTTTATCTATAATACCTAATTTGATAAAGAATCTGCCATTTTTTCGCAATTTTTTATTAAAATTCATTAAATGTGACATTTTTAAATGCGTACTGATGAAAATGTACTATTCTTTTGCATTAAACATTACACATTCTATTTGATTTTGCAATAATTGTATAAACAATAACTTGAAATTAATATACTGAAATAATGTAAGATGATTGTAGTTTTTAATTAAATCATATCACTAAATAATTGTGATTATTTACTGTTGTAAATAGCTAATTGTTTTATATGTATAGTAGAATATACTGCTAACAAATCTGAAACTAAATTTATAAATAAAAAATTAAACGATCTATTATTCTGACTTTTAATCTAAAAAAAGATAGACTAGTAAACTACCGACTACATTTTTAGATTTATAATAATAATAATAAACCTGTGTCGAATAAATCAATCCAGTAGCAGGGGTTCCCTTCGAAACAAAACAATAACATCACCTGTCACATATTCGCCAAAATTCAAAATAATTAATTTAACCCTCCGTTAGAAAATTAATTAAAATCGAACAATGTATTTTTTTTATTATGAGAAAGAATAAAAAACGAAAGGATAACAAAATAAAATAGATTTTTAAAAATCAGTTTTTTTATAGGATTCCAAAACTTCGGCAGTAAATAAAGGGTTAAATATACAATTTCAACATAATATAATTTAATCTAAAAAAGAATAAATTTGAAAGAACTTTTGGCACAAACTAATTTTTGCTTGTACTGTTTTTTTCTGATATAATTGTGAGATTCTGTTATTTTGTCTACAGCAGTTCTATTGCAGAACTTATTTCAAATATACATAGATATATTAATATTCGTCAATCTTGATGTAAATAATAATAAATTGCGACGTTTCCTTATTTAAAATTATCACCCGATAATCAGTTTCCCTATCACTTTAGGTGAAGTACATTAGAAGCGTAGCATTCAAAATTACATGTTTTATTTACTACAAACAGGCCACACTACTTCATTCAACTAAATGAAATCAGCCGACGAAAATCTTCTGCTACAGATGTGGCAGATAGTGAATAATTTACGTTGTTAATTCGGTTAGGGTTGGATGCAAAACGGACCGAATTCAAACATTACGGAATTTATGAATGTCGTCAGACGGAACGATGCATACAATTTGTTTTATTTTTAATTACTTATGAACGTGTACGACACTCGGCGCGCATTTCGCATATCAGCGCTACTGAAATACACACTTCTGTGTGCAGGTGTTCCTATTATAACCGGCAGTCGTTTTTTATACACGTATACACAAACATATATACACGAATTACATTCGATATCGATCTAAAGAAATTTATTTCCTGTGAGGAAATGGTTTAATTATACTTGTTTTTCTTACGGCTCTATAAATGTTTCAAAATACCAATAGAAAATATTAATGAAAACATAACAAACTTCAATAAAATATGCCTTACTAACATGCACAATGCTTTGGGAAAAAAACGTTTTTTTTACAAAAAAAACTTACTTATATTTTACATCTTCAAAGTACTCTATCGATTGTTTGATGATTAAACAAATAATATGAAATATTTTTATATCAAATAAGATTTACATCAAATATTACAGTTTGCGTTAAATTAAAATATAAATATTGAACAAAACAGATTAGATACTAAACATTCATCAAAAATACAAGAATGCATGTGAATGTTCAATTATTGATTAAAAATCCGAAACTAACTAAAATCTTAAAATAGTAAATAAATGTACAATGTACAATTAAATGACAGCAAATAAATTTGAGAACAAATGTCTAACAGCACGAGATTAATATCAGCTAATAAATTATTTTCGATACGTTTTTAAAATAAAAGAGATTAATCTCAACAGGAACAAATAAATCAGCCTATTTAAGTGTGCGAGTTAAAAAATAATATTATAATATTTACACATGTTAAGTAGATTATTTAAATAGAACCTCTTAGGAACGAATCGTTTGGAACATCTCCTTAAAGAAGTTAATTGAATCAGAATACTGTGCCGAGGAGAAAAAAAACGTCTTTTAAAAATAGATGTTATCAGAGCTAACCTTATTCACATTTATTCAAATTTATGCTTTACAAAACTTCATTCTGTGAACTTAGACTCACAAATCTTTGTAAACAAGCACGGTATTAGTATACTCTTGACAAAAATTAATCGTCTCATTTTATTATTTGTATAATATGTTGTTACACTTATCCGAAAAAACATCTGCAACAGCAAATGCACATAAATATCATTAATTTTATCCGATTTGAATTTTATAGAACACAAAAACAAAAACGCATTCGAATAATAGAACGCACAAACATGTTAGATAATCTATAAGAACAATATAACTGAACAGTAATTAAACTACATACACATACACACACACAGCTTTGTAATTAAATATGTGAATATGAATATGTATCGATATTAAAGTTTAATTAGCATTACAGAGTCTTAGCGGTACTTATTTTTCATTAAAATATTTACTCATTTATTCTATACACGTGTAAGGAATGTTAAATTTTGAGTAACGCATTTAATATTTTAATTTTTTAATAACAAAATTAATTATTACGCGTATAAACATGTTTAAATCATTAAACATTTCACATTTGTACGTTTTCTAAGAGATCTCATCTTTAAAAAGTATGTATTTTTTAATTACAATTAATGAAACAAATTCGTCTTTGATGGAAAATAACTTATTAAAAATAGTTATATATTATCCGTTTCTAATACATTATAGCACATTCTAGAAAAAGAAGGAAATATATGATGATCTTAACCGATAAGGACATCCAAATTCGTATTTGAAGCAATATATCTATTAGATTCCAATTTATAGTTAAGTTTTATCAATTATTATTTTCAAATAACTTCTCATCTGATGTATTATAATATATATATATATATATTAGAGTATATTATAAAACATTTACCTAAATTACAATAGAATCAGTAGAATTAAAAGTACTGATAATTACAAATTTGATTATACATCTTTCATTTTTCATCTAAAAAAAAATGTAAATGCTAATAAATATGATAGATATTTTCTATAAATTTTTTAACTGAAATTAATCTATAATTTTTCTCATATTATAATAATTATTCGATTTTTATTTAAAATTAAGTATACTTATTTTAATACTTTTCGTACGAATATATATATATATATTAAATATTCTCTCCATAGAACATTTTTTTTAAATGTGTTAACAGTGAGTGAGCTTGCATGGAAAAAAAACAATATGTAAAAATGTACATTTCCAAACTTAATAGATTAAAATGATAAAACAAACTTTGACGCACACTTTTAAAAAATAAAACAGTCAAAATCTATATTTAAAAATAAACATTTTTGAGAAGATTCCTTAAGAAATGTTTTAAAACAACAACTACGTATGGTCGATGCAATTATAAAATGTTATTACAAAGTCTTAAATGTTTCACACACTTACAAGTTTCATGCCAAAACATTAACATATTTTTTAAAAAAAAATATGTAGAGTTAGAGGTAAATAAAAAGACATTCTTTCAACCACAAACTTCGCTGTCGTTAAAAATGTGATTGATTCAACTTGTAAGAACTCTAATTAAAAATAATACATTAGCACCTTATATATATATATATATATATATATATATATATATATATATATATATATAAAGTTATGTATTTTCGTCTTGTGAAGACTTAAAATTATAATGGCTCTATTTCTGTAATGGCGAAATAATTATTCTTCACAATTAAAACGTAAATAAATTTGCAATTTAAATAACTTGCTTTTTTGATAATACGTTTTTAATTATAATATTGTCCTCACAACTATATTTCAAACGTATTTTATTTTTAGTCTGTCTGTCTTCATTTCAATTTCATTCCTCACATAAACAATGTAAAATTACAATCGAACTATATTTAGATCATAAACGTATTTGCCTTTTTTTTACTCCTTGCGTTAAATATTCCATTACAACGAACATAAATAATAATATACACACATATTTACTAATGTGTGAATAAATATACACGCGAAGGTGTTTACATTAATGATCAGTTTAGTGAGAGAAATGTTGTCAAAAGTTATGCTTTTTCTATAAATAATTTCAATCTTGCATTGCAGATCTGATTTTAAAAATTAATTTACTAAACTTGACTCTATATTATATCTCTACTTCCAAGCTCCTTTCTATCATAGAATTAATAAATTATATTAACAATTTTATTAATTTTTTTAATTGATTTTTTCAAATCTGAAAGCAAGCTGATATTTTTTTTTGTGAAAGGTTCTTTCTGATAAATCTAAAGCAGAGGAATTTATTAAAATTTACAATTTTATCTATTATATATATATATATATATATATATATATATATATAGAGAGAGAGAGAGAGAGAGAGGAGAGAAGATCTGTGAAATAATTAGTAAATATTTAATTACGTTACAGTTGGAAATATTTGTGACTTATGACTGTGAATGTTTATTATATTGCAATATAATTTTGGCATTGTGGCTAAAATCACTTTCATAAATCAATTTTTCACTCACTCCACAATTTATTATTGATTATACATATTACGGTGGTGATACCATCATTCCCAAAGAACCAAAGTACAGAAAAGTCAATCAAATAATTAATAATCGGTTGTTGAATTTTTTATCGCAATTTTTTTCATAATTTATAAGGGAAAGATAAATTCGTTTATGAAAATAATGAATATATTATTTACAATACGATGGAACAACTACCTTCATTTCAAACACGACAATTAGTTGTTTCATCAGATATTTTGATAACAGACTGATATCTAATCCACTGTTCCAATCCAATTATAAGAATTTTATTTTAAAGCGAAAATGAAGAAAAAGACTTTTCTATACCTTAGCTCTAAAATCGATGGTATCTCGCTTGAACGCATACCAAACACTTTATAATTTTCTAATTTTACAAAAACTAATCTTTTTTTACATAAGAGGAAAAAAATATTCTTTAATTTAACTCTGATCATACTGTATTTACAATTGCATCAAAAAATTATTATATTTATTGAACTACTATTATTAAATTAAATTCAAATAATGTACTTATGGCATTTATGTCACATAGCGGAACCTGTCTAAGAAAATGTGTGGAAAATCTGTGGCCAGAAAATTAAGACTCCAATCAAACAAATATATATATATATAGAGAGAGAGAGAGAGAGAGATTTAACCTTAGCTTCCACACGAAAGTATTAAAAAACGCAAAAATTAAAAAAATCATATTTCTCATTTATTATTTTAGTTCAATTAATTTTAGTATTAAATTGAACTAAAATACTTAATAAAAAATAACATGACTTTTCTTAATCCATGCGCTCCTTCTTAATACTTCCATATGCAAGCTTAAATTGAATCATTCTATATATAAACATAAAGTTGTAAATTTATTACATATTTGTACACATTACATATATAGTAAAATATATAAAAGTCCCATTATACAATTTCGAAGTGTAAAAGAAAATTTCAAGATGTTGAAACCACAATTATAACCGAAAATAATGTTTTTCGAAATGCAAACAAGGTACGTGCAAAAATCTCTTACAGTATTAAATATCAGCATTAATATGTAGTATTTATGTTTCCTTCTTTATTTTTTTATTTCAGAAACGTGATAAAACGCCGATCGTTTCTTTAATGAAATTATCAAAGAATAAATTTTATTGCAATATTAAAATATACGATTACGGGAAACGGTTACCATTAATGTACACTGAGCTAATCTTCGAGTACAAATATTCTCAATGTTCAATTTAATTTATATAATATATTAATAACAAGCTGTCATAATTTAAATTGTATATATATATATATATATATATATATATATATAAAGATTCAAAAATAATTGCATAAAAAGAACATTTTAATAATAAATTTATTAAAAAAACACTTGAACAGTCTTAAAAAATAATATTTTTTCCAATTAACCATCTCTAATTTAACCCTCTCCTCTCAGCCCGAAAATTTACATATTTTAAGATATTTATTGTATTGTTTGCACATCATTAATAATCAATGTCTGTATGAAAAAACATAATTTCTTCATTCAGAAATATTCCACTAAAAATTCTTTTCTTTCCACTGTGGAAAGAAAAGAATAACTTATAATTATATATATATATATATATATATATATATATATATATATATATATATATATATATATATATTCAATTGTTTTATAAATTTAATATTTACTCATAAATATAAAAAACACACAATAAGACTTCCTTGAGTTCAAATATTCTTGATTTATTTGTATTAAATTTTTGCACGCCAAGAAAACAACAAAACAATCACTTAATTAACTTTTTTTGTTATTTACCAATAGAAATTTTCTGGTAGTCCGTACATGGATAGGCAAACCTTTTTTAATAAGCAACATTATTATAATTTTATTTAGAACTTTGTATTATAAAACTTGTCAATATTTACTTTTCGTTTGTATAACTTTCTTTCAAGTGTATTCTGTCAACTGCTGGTAAATATATGAATTAGTTTTCGATATGAATTAGGTTAGAATCTTGTTTATTTATTTATAATACATTCATGGCTGATTCGAAGCTTTCCGTTCTATTTAATCAACACTGCATTGTTTGGAATTTGCTAATTGTGTAGAATTTGTTGAACGCAACAATTCTACAAACATTATTTAAAATACGGTGGCCGTAATTAGAAATTCCCAATCCGCTCTTTTTTTATTTTATTTACGATATACTTCTAGCAGGTAGAGGTCCCCAAATCGGAATTCACGGACCTATATTATCGAACCGCTAATCTAATATAAAATCCACTCGATATTAGATTAGCATAAAAATAAAAAATATCTACACCAATATATTTTTTCATTAATTTCTGTAAATGTATTCTGATAGATAAATAATCTTAACCGTTTTTTTTTTCTTTTTTTGCTAAATTTATTAAATAAAGTTACCATTTTATTTTTTCTGTTTTTCAACCTTTAATATGTATTATAAAATTATATTCCTTGGACAAGTAAATCGTATGACTTTATAAAAAGGACACTCAACATATAAAAGTGATTTATATTTTTTTCGATTACACTTTATCAATTTGTTTATTAATTTTCAAGGTACATTTTGTGTGGTTTGTATATATATATATATATATATATATATATATATATATATATATATATATATATATATATATATATATGTATATATATATATATATATGTATATATATATATATATATATATATATATACATATATATGATATACACACCATTTTATAAATAAGTTGATGTCTAAAAACATCATTCATCACTGGAAAAACATAGTTTAGATGAAAAAAACTTAGGATTGATTTAATAACATATTAATCTATATTATTGCCCAATCATTTATGTTGATGATTTGTTTTAGCATTTTTGTATCTATATAATATATATATATATATATATATATATATATATATATATATATATATATATGCATGTATTCACACTTGTTGTAAAAAATGATCATATTAAGAACAATCTTTTTTTTGAAAACAAACGTAACGCCCGTTTATAAAAGTGACAATAAATGTAAAGTTTTAATGGGAACGATAAACATTTATTTGTACTGAACACAACTTACGAAAGTAATTGGACACCTATTATGTGAAACTTGTCGGTCAGCAATTCGACAGAGGTGTTATCGCCGAACCTATCTGTTGTCAGCGAACATTTTAACGAGACAATAAAAATAAAATAAGAACGGAACTCACCAGAGCTAGGTCGGTCACTATATCGGGTACAATAAACCCATGCCGGCCATAGCATAGGTTGCGATGAGGATGTCGACGACGACGAAGAGGTAGTTGATGAAGCGACAGCCGAAGCGCCTTTTACATTATCTACAACGCCCGTCAAACTCTTATCACTGGCGCCTACGGCGTTGTTCGTCCCCACCGTGTCACTTTTCGATAAGTCTACAGGTATTGTCGGAACACTACTGAGTCCGTTCACGGTACCATTCGTATCACTAAAACTTTTCGAACTAGTTAATTTTTTCGTTAAATGTCCACTCTGACTGTTCAGTCTTCCGCCCTTCTTAATATTTATCGGGTCGGTTATACGTCGACCAAAGTCCGCCTTAAGTATATTATCTATACTAAATTTTAAGGTACTATTGTTTAAATTATTGTTATTGTTTTGGTTTTGATGATGATGATGCAGTCTATTGTTGATATCGTTGTTCTTGTAACTAGCCGATGTGTCGCTCTTCGGCGACAGCGGCGTGTTCGAATGCCGTATCGTGTACCCGTTTGTCGAGACATAGCTCGACGGCGAGCTCGGACTGCTCGCACAAGACCGGTTACAGCTGATGGCGGAATTCGGTGACAATCTCTCAACGGACGGCGACGTTGAGATGAAATTCGGCGAAGTGGATATGAAATTCGGCGACGTCGAAATAAAATTCGGGCTCGCGCTCGGCGTCGACGTTGTCAAGTTCTGATTCGATATGTTCGTCGTTATTGCAGATATTGCATTCAGGTGATTCTGAATATTCTTGAATGACAACTCGGTTAAGTTTTCACTGCCACTGTTTATTGAATTGTTTACGGGATTTTCATTTCCGACGGATAACACCGTATCGTCACTACAACAACTTGCGTTGTCTTCGTCGTTCGTTAACGACAATTTCGAGACGGAGAATTGGTGCGTCGTTAGTGAATGGTTCGATACGTCGTTCGAATCCATCGACATTTCATTGTTACTCACATCGGGTGGCGTGATTGTTGTCGATCGAGATGCAGCCGATGAAATCA
Source organism: Acanthacorydalis orientalis (assembly GCA_034766995.1). Lineage (NCBI taxonomy): Eukaryota > Metazoa > Arthropoda > Insecta > Megaloptera > Corydalidae > Acanthacorydalis > Acanthacorydalis orientalis. The sequence goes on from CM068317.1 coordinate 43,841,836, forward strand.
AATGGGATGTGAGAGTCGACGTTACAGTTGCCATTTTCGCTGTTTACTTCAATATTGTGTGAGCTTTATATTTGTAGATGTACTGGATCAGACGATCAACAGTACTAATTTATTTCATGTTAACATTTATTAATTACTATAAGTATTTACTTAACTACCGGCGTTTCTGGTAATTTTGTAAAAATAACATTTTCGTCAGATATCCAGTTTATCTCATATACTTAATTACTAGACAAATTAAATATCTAATAAAACACCTTTCTACTTCTCATTGTGAAAAACACAGATACAAGTATATTGTACATTTAATTATTATCATATAGTTGTAATTTATGGCCAATTTAATTAACGTTACAATGAAAATTCAATCAAATTTGTATATAAGCGCAGATTTTATACCAAAAAAATGATTGAAAATCATTTTTTCGAAACATCTATTCAGAAAACTATAAAACGGGCGAAACAACGTATTATCGATTATTGGTAGGTCCGCGCTTAACAACAACAAACGATATAATTGATTTAATTCAATATTCACTTCAGTTTTTAATTAAGTATAAACACTTGATCAACGTGCATCACATGTCCTTCATGCATCTGTCATCTGTCAAAATCCATTTAATATCATCGAAGACACGCAATAAGCAGCATTTGCCTCGTACTGTTTCAGCGTACTTGAAATAACCACACAATGTCGCAAAAAAGCACCGACTATTTGACCATTAAAACGTCCGTGAAATGATCTCTTATTTATTTATTTATTTTAATTGATGTGGATCACAAACACTAGCGCTGCAGCAGCACTACCAAAGCCAACTTGCTTCACTCGGAAACGTTCCTTTCACGTCGACTTCTAGACATGCTCTAAGTCTTGTGTTTGAGCTATAGGAGTGGCTTGCGGACAGTAGGCGTTCCGTTTACTAGTTCTACCCCACTCGTCGACCAATCACTGTACACGTTTCACTTATGCATTCATTTGTATGGGCTTTTAACAGCTTTATTTATGGCTTTATGCTGGTTTTTATTATTTAAAGACTGGATTTCATGTTTCGGAGTACTTGAGTCGGGCGTTGTATGTTGTATTTCTCAGTTATTGTCCTGGTTATATTAATTTTGATTTGTAATTTATGCCAGTTGTGTGATTTGCAGCGTATTCTATTCTACAGTGATATTGTGTATTACTCAATTGAGAGAATATTTTTCTCATAGCACACACATACATTTATGTAATGCATATACATATATATATATACATATATATGTATGTATATATACTTGTACACTTATTCAATTCTACTTGTTCATCTCTTTGTCTGCTTCTTTACACTGACACACTGAAATTGATTTATTTTTAAGGAACATGACCATTCTATATATGATCGTGCTGTTAGAACTTCAATGGCATGTTATAAATATTTTATTTTTCCAAATCATGTTGCTTTAATTGAAATGTTTTGACATTTATATTATAGTCGTTTCAATTGTATATATTTGATTGGAAATACATTATCTAATTGGTAAGAATTATTACTTTTTATATTTCTTTTCTAGATATACTAAATGTAAAGAAATTCAATTATAAAATAATGATTTTCCTTTAAATTATATGTATATATATATATATATATATATATATATATATATATGATTGAAAAATAATTCCATTAAATAATTTATTAATAAAGAATTATATACATAAGAAAGTAATGGACTCAAAGTGAAGAATATAAAAAAAACTACGACTTATTCAGGTTAAATGGATAATAAATATTTACATTTCGCCATCGCATGAAAATATTTTTTTTGGAAACATCTGACAAAAATTAACTAATTATGTTTAATATTTAAGTACAAGTTATAAAATAGTAGAGACATATGATATAAAAGATTCAAAATATTTATAAACTAGTATATGAGACATGTATATATTGGGAACAATTTTATACATGTATAGATTACATTTCTTATATATATATATATATATATATATATATATATATATATATATATATATATATATAGTCTTTAAAAAAATTACTTAATTGAATATCCGAAAAATACCAATATACTATAAAAAAATGTCTAATCGAAACAAAACAACATTCACAATTATTGCACAGCTGTAGGTATATATGAAATAAGATATTTTAATAACTTCTTAAAACTGAATAATTTATACTCAACTTCGTATCCAAATTTCGATTAGAATTCTTAGTAATTCAAGGTAAATAATAATGCATGTGATATTTAAAAATATGTACATTGTTACTAAAAATAATTCTATAAGTCAAGTCTTCAAATATCCATTCAACTGCAACGTCAACATGTTATCAATTTTACAAATTAAGATTTGCTATGAGGTGTTTTTAATGTCATATTAAATATATATATATATATATATATATATATATATATATATATAAATTACAAACTTAATACATTTTTTTAAAAACTAACGGAACAATAAAGCAATCAATTGATACACTGAAATATGATATTCAATTTTATTTTCTATAGATATAGAATTATAAAATATTATAATTATATGCAAATGAATAACAAGGAGGCGATTTTATTTAGAAATTTAAAATAAGAAAATAAAACCTTAATTCATAATGTTTATATTATTGGTACAACTACTTTGTCATATTTTATATGCATTAAAATAAGGCTCTTTTCAAAACCCAAAACACAAAGAAACAACACCTAGAAAACTCTAAATAATAATTATATGCAAATTTCTATTTTTTTCCCTGTGCCCAAATTAACTTTCCTCGCAAATAATTACAGAACTGGTGATGAAATCCACAAAAGAGCAAGTAGCTCTTGTTAATTATACATATCATAAAAAATGTCAATACTTAAATCAAATAAAGTATCAAAATGAATTCCAAAACGACATCTTTCACACAAATTAAAAATATGTGATAATCGAAATAACCTAAGAATGCTACTCTATTTACACTCATCATCAATCAATTCAACAAATGAAATATCTAATTTCTGACACTCGTCAATTTTATTACAATGAAATATTTTAATTGAGATATTTTGCAAAAATCCGTATTTCTAATAAAACACATAAAAAATTAATAAAATTTTGAAGAATGTATTCCAAAATAGCAACAATTAAAAAGTTAATAATATATAATAAACTTTAAAATATATATATATATATATATATATATATATATATATATATAGTTATTAATGTGTTGTTACAGTTGTTTTAAATTAATGCGACGTGACATTAATTTAAAACAACATACCACCCAGCAATCGACTGTACAATGTAATTCTTTTTAATTCTTATAAATGTCAAAAATAACAACTGTACATGCCTGTATGTGTATAAATGCACTGCAAATATTAAATTAATCTGCAGTCATGAAAATAAGAAAAATTTAAGAAATTGTCATTATTTATTCCGAATGATTAGGTCCTAAAACAGCTTACGAAATAACACATCTATGTAATTTTCTAATACGTTTCATACACTGGAATTGTTTCTAAATCATAAATAAACACGAATAGTTTCTAAATCATTAAAAAAATGGTCGATGAAGTAGTTGAATAGTATTGAAATGTTTAATATTGTACGGTACGCCAAGAAATAAATATATAATTGACAATTTAAGAATAAAAAATAGATATTTTTAACTAAAGCAAAGTCTAGTATTCACTCTATATATATATTTAATATTTAAATATTTTTACCTAGTTTAAAATATATAAAACAATTAATTACTTTAAAAAATGCGCTGTACTATTGCGCTGTACATTAGCACTATTTATTATGAAAGTATATATATATATATATATATATATATATATATATATATATATATATATATATAATTAAATTAAATAAAAACACATAAACAATGGCATATATAAACTAGAAGCACATCAAAAAAATATTTTTACTCACCCAAAAATCCCGTAGTAATTTCTGGCAATCTAAAAATACAAGAAAAATATTAATATAATACTATAACTGCTTTTCACATTCATATGTCATACCATGTTAACATTTATGAATATTACACTGAACCTTACTTTTTAGTTGTGATTGTTGTCATTTAAGGTAATGCACACACTTGAAATGAATATTTATATTGTTAAAAATAAAATAAAACATATTTTTCAAAGAAACTTTTATTATTATATTTATAAAGTACGTTTTAATTGTTTAAAGTTTGTTAAACGTGACAGATATACAATTTACGAAGTACACCTTAATAACCACTGGTGTCTACAGAATGTATGCATTTACCATATGTAGAGACATCTATCATGTTCGTACCAAAATCACAAGGTTATTTATACATTCTGTTAGAATGACATGATCTTTTTATTAATTAGTAATTATATATAAACTTCTACCAAAAAATATACCTAAAAATAAATTTAGAATAGAACACATTTAATTTCATAGAAAAGAATTTCTTTTGGCATATAGAAGAAACAAATTAATTAGGGTATCTAAAATACATGTTATTCTCTTTTTATCACAATTTTCTCATGATAATTATTAAAAATTAATTTAATCATATTATTTTATATCTTTCATTTCTTTAATTATAAATATTTTGTAGATTATTTAAGACAACTCATTTAATAACATACTAACATTATTTACAAAACAATAGCATATTGTTTATTTGTTTTTGTTTTTGTTTAGGAAATTTGATTAAGTAAACAACTTCAGATTTGTAACTATATATATATATATAATGTTTAGAAAAAGTATTAATATGTACCTAATTATATTAAAAATAATAGAAATACCAGTAAAGTAAATAATATTTTTTTCAATATTTATCAATATTAATAAATCAACTAAAACAATATTTCTCTTATATATATATATATATATATATATATATATATATATATATATATATATGTGTAGAGAAAGAAGTACAGATAAAACTACTATATTAGAATAATTATTTAAAATAAATATGATGCAAATCATTTACCATAATTAAGATATAAATGCTTAACACATGTATATTTATTCACAAAAATATAAAATACTGTTTGAGATTTTAATGTGTAATAAATTGTGACGTTTAATTGTTGAATTATTCATATTTTGTCTGTTTATGACCAAAATTGTGTTAGGTATTTAAATTTTAATGTAAGATTTTACATTTTCTTAATTTATAAATAATCGAAAATAAGATTACAAATAGGAAAAAATCTAATACATTATATTATAAGAACGATACGCTTTTTAATACAAAAATAATTTTTGTATTAAAAAGCGTATAAATAGTTCAGTGCTCTGTTATACCTCTTTAAAGATACGAGTGAAGACCGTGTAGAATGTATAAGAGAACAAGTTCGAATACGGTATTGGATTATATATTATTGATTGTTTGAAAGTGAAGCATGACAGAGAAGTTCAATTATACTTTTTTATATCAGTTGTACAACGATAATGAAATTAAAAAGGAAATCATAATTTGCTTAATGGTTTTATTTATGATATAATAAAAATATCTACAGCTGATAAACCAATTAAAAAATTCATTCGAATAAAATTATAATCAAAAACATATTTCACTTTCTGTTTCAAACGAAACATTGTTGATATGAAAATTATAAATTCCGAATGAATATATTGGTTTATCCATTGTTATTTTTTAATATTATATATATTACTGTATAAAAATTTAATGAACATCTCTAAAAAATAAGATTAATGAAATTAACAGATATATTTGTCTTATTGTATTTTTTTCAGGAAATGTAAAACTGTTTCAAAAACTCAAATTTCATTTAAGGACTGTTCATATTAGTGTCTAATTCGAAACAAATAAATGGATTTAGTATACAATAAAACTAATTAAAATCCATAAATCATAAGTTTTGGCGTGCTGTAATTCATTTATAAAGTTGATCAAAAAATCTCTTCACAACTACTTTTATTATTTTTATATTTTTTTATGTATTCTTATATAACATGACTGCTATTTATATATATATATATATATATATATATATATATATATATATATATATATATTATGAATTTTTTTAACACCTGCATTTATAATAATTACTTTATATAATTTACTATAATTAATACACTTATAAAATTCTAATATTAACTGAAACATTCAAGCAAGTGATAAATGTATATATATATATATATATATATATATATATATATATATATATATATATATATATGTGTGTGTGTGTGTGTGTGTATACGTTTATACATCCAATTAAAAAAAATAAAATGTCGGTTTCATCCAGCAATTTTTCATCCATTATAACTACCTTTAAAAATAAATTTAAATAACGGCATTTTTAATTAAAGAAAATATTTAATTACTTTTTATATCAATTCAATAAAACCCCGAAATATTTCATCGTTTTTATGTATTTTAATTGTTTTCATATAAATATTATTTATTTACAAAAAGATTTATATTGCATGTCTATCTATTCTATATATCTATTTTTTATATATATATATATATATATATATATGTATATATATATATATATATATTATAGCTGGTTGTAAAATATACAACACACACCTTTATTACGAATGTTGTATATACTTTCGTCGTTAACATTCAAAACGGAATCAAAATTTCAGCTGTACAAATAAAACTATTGGAAGTAGTATTTCTGATACAAAAAAAATATCCCCTAAATATTTTTTTTAAATCGTAAACAAACAAAATTACATAAAAAACATCTTCTGACTATAAACGAATTAAAAGCATTAAAAGAGTACGTCTAGGAGATAAAACATTTAAATCCATACGCGAGATTCAAACTCACGATCCGACGGCCGTAAAAATCCGGCGCAACAAAACAATCAACATCCCTGGGATCGATCTCTGAAAAAAAGAACCCATACACGTTCACTGCATTAAACTCTTAAATCAAATGGCAAAAACTTGCTGCGCGAGAGGCGTGGCCTTCGCTCACATCACGTACGTCCACACCCATTATGCACATGTGACGCGCGAACGGGCGGAGCGCGGTCCAATAGGTGGAACCAATAGCATGGACGACGTGTGTGGTCCGAAACGACAGTTGATCTTCATTTACAAATCTTGTTATGGCAATTTAGTGATCGGATACACACTTTCCACGACGATCGATATATATAAAACATGGTGTGCGGTGTAAGCAAGATATCAAACGCTATTAAAAATATCGCGCCGTATATCTATTTCTATTCGATGCGATCTGACGAAATGTTTGGTGGGCGTGAACATGCACAGCATGCTGTATGTCCGTGTAGTTAACTATTTAAAATGATGTATTAGTGCCAGTGTAGCATAAGCTTATAAGAAGTATATATGTGTTTGGGGTTTTTTGTTTCGTCCTCGGATAGATGTACTTTGAATAATTGAACGTGATTTTGCATTTAGGGTGTTTTAATTAGTTGATGTATCTTTTGCATGGAGCTAATTTTAACGAATGTGCGTGCATTTGGTTTGTTTGCTCTAACAAAGCGTGTGCTTTGTAAAGATAAGTATTTTATCTCTACCACAAATGGTGATTTTACACATATTATTATCACAACGAAATAATGTTAAACTATACATTAATATATATATATATATATAAATATATATATATATATATATATATATATATATATAATTGTTATATTATTCTAGATAAATGGTACAAATAAAAGTTATTGTCGTTTATATAAAATCTCATTTCAGAACGTTTTCGTGTATAAATTAGAAGCTACATTACACCGAAAAAATAACGAGATGTGCGTATCAAATAATATACAGAAGCGATTTAATTTATTGTCATTGTTGCAGGTGTCTAAAACTCATTAATAAACAAATTACGCTAAATATTACATTTGTGTGTGAAGTCTGCTATATTTTTATTTTAATGAAAATACTGTTTTTTTTCCTCGTTTAATTTTCTGTATGTAAATTTATTGATAAATAAAACGCAAGTCATTACTTACATGCCTCGTTTCAAAGCAAGCATGAATATGGTGTATAAACCTATATTTAAGGGGTCCATATTTTTTACAGAATATACTTTGTATACTCTGTTATCGAAGTACGTTATTATTTATATAAGAAGTACGTTTAAAAATATTAATTAAATATGAATTCAATCTCATACATATGTGTGTACATATATATATATATATATATATATATATATATATATATATATATATATATATATATATATATATAATATGTATATGATTAATATTAATTCAAATTCATTTAATTTATCTTTATGCTTAGGAAAAGCTAAAAGTTAAAATTGAATTTAAAATTTATATTTTCTTAACCTTTCATGCCCGTATATTTTGTATTTAATTTACAGACAGTTAATTGAGAGCGAGACTTGTAATAAACCCAATTATTATTATTATATAAATTTAATAAATATAATAATTGTTAAAAATAATTGATAATATAATAAATATTTTAAAAATGAATGTTTGTATTTTTACACATAATCAGTATATTAGACAAAAAATCTTTTTTATACCCTCTATATTATTTAACAATTGGCTATAAAAGTTTAATAATTATTATAGTAGATACTATATGGCACATTAAACACATTTAGATATTAAATAAAATTTAATATATTTTTAAGTTGGTCTAATTAAACAGCATTTATTTTATGTACTCAACAACATATTAATGGATACATTTCATTAAAAAAAATATTTAAACATAAAAAAAGAATTCTATCTAAATTGTACTTCTTATATAACATTCTATTTAAATAACTTATCTAGCAATGTATGTATTTGTACAAAATATTATTGAATGCTTCAATTTTGTCATTTTTGAATTTAGTTTTCCTAAAATGGCCTTTACTAATTCATAGAAATCCCATATTAATAATTAACAAAAAAATAATACATAAGAAAAAATGAACAATCATCAAATAAAGTCTTGAGATAAGCAACAAGATAAGTTAACGAGATCTAGTAAGATAGGTAGATGGAAAGATTGAAATATGACTACTGAAGTATTGACTACTCGAGTATTATATAAATAATTTATACACAGATCTAACTTTTTTAAACAGTTTAGAAAAGAATAAGAGCAGAAATGGAACACTTCCATCCAAATTATTTTCTTATATAACAGGAAAAGATGTAATGAGACAAGTCCACAATTTTATTTTGAAACTGTGACTAAATTAACTTTCAGAAATAAATTAACACTTAAAACACATTTTTCCTTTTATCAAAATGGCTAATAATTAATTATAGTATATTATTGCTCATCAAATTTCTGAATTTTCACTTTAAGGACGACAATAGTTTCATCTAAGTGAGCATTAAAGTAGCAAAATATAAATAATCAACTATTGGATATTTTAACTACGAACATGTTTGATTTCACAAATGAATTATTTTTTCACCCGGCAAAATGACAAAAAAATCTGATTAAAAATGTTTAATAAACAATTATTTATCATTTTTAATTGTTGCTCATATCACCATCAACAGAGCGCCAAGGTACAGAAAAATCTCAGACTTTTCCATCAAAATCACCAATAAAAAACGATCAATCATTATTTATTGGGCATTTTTGATCAGAAAAAAAAATTCTGTGATTTGTGGTATGAAAAAATAATTTATGAAAGAGAATTTAATCACAGTATTAAAATTGTACTGAGACATTTTTGATATTTGGGACGTTCAATGACGATTGGAAGAATATGTGAGAATTTCAGAACATAAATTCTGATCTTAATCCTCTCATCAATAAATACAATGGAATGAAATAATATAGAAATAAGAGCAATGCTTTCACTTTTGTATGCACGTATTTTATATATTCTACAGCGGAAACCCCAAGACGACCATGACCTCTTTACCCTGATCAAGTGTCTGCTTGGTGTGCAATTTGGGCTAGTGTCATCATTGGACATTTTTGTTGAAGATGATAATGGAAATGTTGTTACTGTCACTTGTGAACGATATCGTACGATATTGCAGAACTTCTTTGTACCTGAAATGAATGAACAAGGTCTACAACACATGTGGTTTCAATAAGATAATGCCACCTCACACACAGCTCGCGCTTCGATGCAAATTTTGCACGATTTCCTGGCCAAATAATTTCAAATTTAGTCACTTCGTTCACCTGATTTGTCTGTACCAGATTTTTTCTTTGAGGCTACTTAAAAGAAAAGGTCTACGCTAACAAGTCAGTGACAATTCAACAGCTTAAAGACGACATTCAATAAGAAATCACCAGAAGTATGCGGAAAAGTCAAGAAAAATGTGATTGAAAGAACCTGTATTTGTAGAGCGGTCTGAAACCACCATTTGGCCGATATCTTTTTTTATACTAAATTCCACGAGTTAAACAAACGATCCATAAAAAAATAAGGAAATGTTTCGTTTAAAAATTATTAAAAAAAAAATAAACAAAATCATCCAAAGTTCATTCAAACATCCTGTACAAAAAAATGATCACCATATCATATCGATATTAATAATCAATCTTTCTGTAGAATTGACAATTAAGTTTAACAATGTCAATGTATTTTAATATTAAACGATCGTGTGTATATATAAAAGTACAACTGGTATACACTGATTTGATAATTTAAATTCTTAATGATTTCATACGTGCATCTAACATACACGAACGACAAATACAACACAAATCACAAAACAATTTAATGAATATAGGAAAAAAAGAAACTATTCAATAGTTATTATAAACACACAAACATGAGAAAAGTCGGACGTTAACATATTTCTTAATTATATTTCAAAGTGGGTACCATAATTATGGGCTAGGTGAATTACTTACATCCGCACTTATGACGTGTTTTGTCATTATAAAAAAATGTAAAGTTCGTGTTTTGAGTGAAACTGAATTAAGCGATTCATTATACCTATCTCGCCTCCGTGTATTATTAAACGTACACAAAAAAGTGACTTACTTAATTAAAAATCGTTCTTTTTTCAGTCAAATCTCGTTTTCTTGTTGTAAAATAACTCGAACGAACACGGAGATAACACAGACTTACTTTTTTTTACTGCACACATGGTTAGATGTGTAGTGAGTTGAATTATTTACAAGAATTGCGCTCACTTGAGAAGAAAAACAGAAACATTTCGGTAATGTCATCAATTTAATTTTAAAAAATACCTATGAAAACACACACTTCCATACACACACACACACATATATATATATATATATGTGTATATACATATATATATATATATATATATATATATATATATATATATATATATATATACCAAAAAAAACAACAAAGATCCGCATTAATACGAACGTTAAACCAATTTTGCTACGTGAAGCCGGGATTGTGAATGAACATATGGTATCAAAACAGAAAGATTTATTAATTCTAAATCTGAGAGTTTTTATCGCCACCGCACCATAAAACAAATTCAAGAGTAAAAATAAATGATAAGAATACTTAAATGTTTGATTAGCTGTTAACATTCGTATATTTTTTTGTTATTCGATAAAACTGTTAAAAACTGACAGAACTTATTAAACGATTTAATATTTTGAGAAAAGTATAATTTTCATTGTTGCTGAAAAAATATATTGCAAAGATGATATGTTTGATTTTTAAGACTTGAACAGTCAAGTAAATAGTAAAATAACAATAAATTTCAAAATATTAAATATGAAAATTTATAAATAATCAAATTGTTAATTTTCACTATAAGACAATGTCACTTTTTCAAGATTCGCACTATTTTCTAATCATTTCATATAATCTATATAGTTACTATATAAACTATTCAATAATAAATTATCTTTTTTTATAAATTCCATTTCGTGGGACAAAGGTAACCTAGTAAACATATTTGATTCTAAATCGAATCAAAAAACAGTTTCTACATATTCTCTACTTCATAAATCAAATCAACTATCAAAAACAAATGCTCGTTAATAACCACGACAGCCGTACAAAATGAAGTTAATTGCAAAAGACATATTTTTCATTTAATTTCGTCGTTTAGCTCATCCGATAAATATCGGTATTTTATTAAAAGTCCGTCGTACACAATTAGTAATTCGATACCTTCGAAATCCAATTACAAATGTTATTACAAACTGTGAAGATGTTTTCACTGAATGGTGACATAACTTTAATTTACCCTCAACTTACAGAAGTGGCAGAAATAATTAAAAGTTTGTTTATTCGCCTCAGTGAACTTGAGCAATGTAGAGATATTGCATGACAGCATGTCAATCGATTCCATTGAAGACCCGGTCAAATCGAGCACATATCTATTTATAACACAATTACGAAGAGTACGATTTGAAATAGATAATCGTATATTTGTTTACAAAATAATTCACATACACACATACACACATACATACATACATACATATATATATATATATATATATATATATATATATATATATATAACATTAAAATAATTTAACCATACAAAATAACTTTAGATTAAAATCTAACAATAACCTTTTAACTTTTAGAGCAAAGAAAGTGAGACGGCGATAAAAATAAAATTCATAAAAAAGAAATAAAAAGTAAATTCGAGTGTATTATTAAAAATAATTTCTGACAATAATATACACATACAAATACATGAACATGTGTGTTATGTAAATGTATGTACATATATATATATATATATATATATATATATATATAAATTAAATAAGAGATAACCTTCATAAAAATGATAGTAAAATGTTTTTTAAAAAAAATCATTTGTGAAAATTCAATCTTAATCCTGTTAACTATATTGATATATTTTTATATTTAAATACGTACCAAATCACAAGACTATTCAGTAAATGAAGCGTTTCGTAACAAAAACTGTTATCTTTTATTTATTTCCAAATTAAAAATACTACAAACAATACTACACATTAAAATAATAAGAAATTACAACTAAATCTACATTTAACTACTGTATTAATTTGACAGTACTATTAATATCACTAGTGCCATCTACTTATTAATGATTTTATTTGTAATGCACACTATGATATACAATTAATGGATTTATATATATATATATATATATATATATATATATATATATATATATATATATATATATATATATATATATATATATGTATGTACTAATTAAAAATCTACGAATTATTCATTATTATTTTTCATGTTCAATCCGCAATGCATACGATTGAAGTGTCTTGAATTAGTCACTTTATTCAAAAATCCATACGAACAGAAGACACTTTTTCGCTTCCTAATTGAACATTCTTTTACTGTTTTACGTTGCTAGTTTTTTTTCTACCGAGCAGTAAGTAAAGGGGAATAGAAGTTATCCTCTAGAGGTTATCGTTCTTCAACTTGTAAAACGTTAATTAAAAAAGAGCTATTCGCAGGTTTTTGAGAACCCTTTTCAAATAGCAGTAACGCGCATTTCCCTTTTAAGAATCATTGCACGTTTTAACAGTTACGAGTTAAAATTCAGTTTCAGTCATTCGAAGTGTAGTCATTGTTTAATGCCTTAATATATTACACAAAATAAAACAATATATATATATATATATATATATATATATATATATATATATATATATATATATATATATATATATATACAACCTCAAACTGAGCCTATCAATATTTCAAAATAAACCATTATGACTTTTTAAATAATCTAGTTTCGCATATTGTTTTCTATTTTCGTTCATTTTATTTGAGATATAAAAAAATAGAAACAAAAATATACTGTAATTCTAAATTTTATTATTAATATATCGGACATATTTTTAATGCATGTTAAATTATATTTCTAATTATTTTATAAAAAGTTTAATACGAAAACAATGTGACATCTGTTGGTAAATAGCGAAAACATACAATTCTATTTGAAGGTTTACTAACACATTAAATTTTATGTTGGTACTCCTACTGTTAGAAACGTAATGCTACTAATGTCACTGTAATCGTATCCTTCTTAGTACTTTTGGTTAAATTGTGTGTGACATTTTTTTAAAAGGTAAATCTTTATTTATCTTATTCATCCAATTTTGAAATTACTTCATTTCTTAGCATACGTTGAAGTAATGTACACTCCATCGTATGTAAATATATTTAACAAATTAGAATTCATCTTGCATGTTCCTTTTTTCTCAAACGATGTATCATATCCATGCTTCGCATATGAACTAATAATTTAATCCAAATGAAAATATACCATAAAGCACCCTTGAACTTGAACAGGCGTATTCGTTTTATCAAAGTCAATAGTCATTCACATCGCTAATTCATACCGTAATAGTTTTCAACCGGTTAATTTAAGCGCCATTTTTCCATATATGTTGATTTCATTTCACTTTCATTATGATGAATTTCCAAGGTTTCGCAAATAATTAAATATGAAAATTTGTGATAAGCAACTTGGCAGACTGAATGGTTAAAATTTAGCAGCTTAAATTTAAATCTATCTAGAATGGATTCTAAATTTCCTTAGGATATAAAGTAAGTTACATTTCATGTACAGATGCCAGAACTTACTGAACTCGACAAGGCAACAGCATCAATGACAGAACCAAGAGCAGACAGTGCAGGTTCTGGCACAGACAGTGACTCAGATGATACTATACCTGAACTTGAAGATGCAGGTAAATATTGAACATAAAAAAATCCATAACTAAATGATATATGGTAACTGTAATATATTCTTAACACTTTTAAGGTACAGCTGGAACAACAAGCTTCCCTGGAGGAGCTGCAGCTGCAGCAGCTGCAGGTTTACCAATTGATATGGTATCAAAAGCAAAACAATCAAGAGGTGAAAAAAAGGCCCGCAAAATCATGTCTAAACTTGGTCTTAAACCAGTTCAAGGTGTCAATCGAGTGACAATTCGTAAATCAAAGAATATTTTGTTTGTTATAAACAAACCGGATGTATTTAAAAATCCGGCTAGTGACACGTACATTGTATTTGGAGAAGCAAAGATTGAAGATTTGTCGCAACAAGCACAGGTTGCTGCTGCTGAAAAGTTCAAGAATGAAGCTGCTAGAGGAGCAGGTGAATCAGGTCTGGGTGGTGCAGCAGGAGCAGGGGGTATTGTGGCACCAATTGCTGAAGAAAGTGAAGAAGAAGATGGAGCAGGAGGTGCTGATGCTGATGGAGCAGGCGCTGATGGACTACCTGTAGAAGAAAAGGATGTAGAACTAGTCATGTCACAAGCAAATGTCACCCGCCAGAAAGCAATAAGAGCGTTACGTAATAATGGCAATGATATTGTCAATGCTATTATGGTAAATTTTCAGTATTTATTATTATTCTATTAAATTTCTAGATTAACTCACATATCAAAAATTTATACATTTTAAAATAATCATTCTTTTCTGATGAATTTGTCAAGGTTTCGCAAAATAATTCATAAAATTAAAATGATGAAAAACTTGGCAGACTGATATTGAAATATTTAGAATAAACTCAGATTGTCCATATATCAAGTATATAATATTTTTTTTTTACAGGAACTCACTATGTGAGCATTATCACCAATTTCTGATCTAGTGGTACAGTTAAAATGGCCATTGGTGCAACTGAAGATGTTGCTGCCATCTCTCGAAGTGAACCGTCACACAAATTTATTTTTCACAGCTGTCCTCGCTCTTGCGTCGTAGTGATTAAGTTTACCAACTAAGTAATTAATTTGTAAATTAAAGTTAAAATAAAAAGTGTTACATAAGCCGTGTTGTAAATTAAAATTAGCCATTGTATCTTGTCGAATATTAGTTACTGTTTTTCATTTTATTAAACGTGGTTGTTATTCTCGAATATTACAGAAAATCTTGTCACATTAATGTACATAATTTAATTGAATATTTTGACATCAAGCTTATAAAAATATATTATTTTTAAACTATTAAATGTTTAGAACTTTATATTTTGTTTTTTTCCTTTCCTTTTTTGATATATATATACATACTTTAGAGATACTTTATCTATGTATATATATATGCAGCCAAAATATTTGTTTTAAATTAAAAAATAAGTGATATGATAAAATACATACACTTATTTTAACTATAAAAACAAATATCAATTATGACTACTATTAGACTGATAAATGACTATAAATACATTTTTTTTGTTCATATCACAAATCAATTAAAATAGTATTTTTAACCCCAATGTATGTCTGGTATATTTTGTTGTTTCCCTATGAAGAAATATATGAACTAAACAATATGAACAACTGTTATATATTCCTGTCTTTTTTCTATTTATATTTAACTCTAATACTATCTCTTTTTACTTGGTTTGAATTAAAATTTGAATTTAAAAGCTGCCGTTAAGTCTATAAACCACTTTCTTATAAAAACTGATTATTTATTAGGTAATTTTTAAGAGCATGTGTATATATACAGAGTTTATTACATAAATACGTTGATTTTTACTCAAGTGTAATATTTCAGTTTCAAATACTTCCAGATCAAACAAAATTCTAAATTATTTACGAAAAAAAAACAAGAAACAGAAAATGTCGTTTATAAATATATTACCTGATGAAACTATTGATATTTTGTCACCACAAAATATGAGCAATGAATATAAAAATCTCAGAAAACATTATGATTCACTTAAAGATACAATGGATAAATGTAAACAGGAACTATATGATATTACACGAAATAATAATGTGTCAAAAAAACTTATTAATGATTTAGAAATAGAAAATGAAAATTTAGAGAAAGAAAATTCTAACTTAAAAGAAACAATAAAGACTCTTAAAAATGAAATTAGTAATTTCAACAAAAAGCAAGTTGAAAGTGAAGATCAAGCATGTGATGAATCTATGTTACTCGAAAAAGATAAAGAAATACATAAATTGCAAACTGAAATTGAATCTATGAATTCCATGAAAATAACAATTGGAGCTAAACTTGAAGAAGAAGTAGAAAGATTAACTGTTGATAATATAAGATTAAGTAGTGAAATTGAGATGTTAACTGAATATGTATCGGAAATAAAAAAGGAACATTCGACAACTGTTGTGGAATTTGAACAAACTATCAATGTAAGTTTAAAGCATGCAACGTAGTATTCAATTTATTATTTATTTCTAACGTTTCATTTTTTGGTATTATAATAAAATAATTTTTGTTTTAAACCACTGTTATTTTTGTTCTTAATTGGGATAGAACTTAAAAGAACAAATTTCTCAATTACAAAATGATGTAAAATACAAACAAGAAGAACTGATTGCTGCTGAAGGCTTGCGAAAAATTATGACTGAAGAATTGGCTATGCAACGTACAGAAATTGAAATGAAGAGTACATCTAATAAACAAATCACTAAAGGAAATTCTTTATTTGCAGAAGTAGATGACAGGTTTAACAATTATATTTAATATGCACACACACACACACTATATATATATATATATATATATATATATATATATTTATATTATTATCATCATACAAGTTTAAATAGAAATTAAAGAATTACAAACTGTAATCGACTATTACAATAGTGTTGATCATTTTTTTAATTGTTCTGTCAAACAGTTGTAAAACTGAAAAATAATCATTTTCACAATTTTTTTTATAAAAAAAATTTCATTTATAAAATACTAAATTTAAATTATATTTGAATATGACAATGGTATTATCAAATAACAGAATAAACACATATTTTTAAAATTCAGACGTTTACAAGTTCAAACTGAAATGAGAAATATGAAACAGAAATACATGGATATGAAACAGAAACTTACAATGAAGAATGCTCAAATACAAAAAATACAAATTGAATATGAATATTTACTTAATAAATTTAGAGATCAGCCTAAAGAACAATTTGAAGAAACAAAATTGCAAGAGGAAGCATATCAGTAAGTATTTGCGATAAAAAACATGATATAAAGAATATTTTTTTAAACATTACAAATAAATTTTAAATTAATATATATTTTTCTGTTTTACTTAATTGTGTATTTTAGTAATTAAGTAATTTTGAAAAGCGAATGTTTTTTTATGTGTTCCAGAACTAAAATACAAGATTTAACAGAAACTATCCATTTTTTAAAAGCAGAATTAAATAGATCCAAAATTGAAGTTGATATCAAAAATGATAAGATTCCAACGAACATGGGAGACTTCATTTATAATATAGCAAATGCATCAAGGTAATATCTAGCAAATTTAACAAAAATACTTTAAAAACAATTTATATTAGTGTAGATAATAATTTAGTTTACTTTCTACAAGATGATTTCATCTTTCTAGAAAAGAGTTCAAAGCACTTGAAGAAAAAATAGTTTCACAGTCAGCTGATTTATTTATTTTGAAAGAATCTTTATGCGAAACAAAAAAAGAAGTTTCAAAATGGACATTTGAAGCTTTAAAGCATAAAGCAAAAGCTACCACACAACAAGTTGAACTTGAAGAATTAAAAACTAAGTTATCTGTTCAGCAAAAAGAAGTGTTTAATTCAAAACCATGTTCAGTAACAAAAGGTAATTTGAACTGGAGTAAAAAATAATATACATAAGTTTTTAAATCATTTACAGAGTAAATTGAATATAGAATTCGATAAAAAATTTGTAAATTTATTTATATATACATATATATTTAACTCATGTTTTAGGTAATGGAAACAAATTGCAAGATATAAGTAATCAAAAATCTAAAACACATGGAACTATTGAAAAATGTTCAAGAAAAAAAACATCATTTCATGAAAGTGATTCTGTTGTTGAAAGTAAATCAATTACATCTGAACTAGAAAATATTGAACAAAAGGGTAGAAGTTCTGACATAGATTTTGAAATTAATGATACAAGTGATTTTAAAACAGAAAACATTTTTAAATCTGAAATTATTAATGAAATGTTTGATAATTTATCTATTATAGACCATTGTGAATTTAATTTACAAAACAAAAATAATGTTTTGTCAGAAGATTCAAATATATTAAAGCATTCAGAATACAATTCATCAAAGTTACTTGAATCAAATGTAAATATAGAAAGTCAACATTCTATTGATCAGTCTATGAAATTAAATGAATTTGAAGATTCATGTAGAAAAACAGATTATGAACTCAAAGAAAATAAACAAGATATTTCTGCCCTGCCTAAAGACACTTTTAAAATTAAAAAATTATGTTTTTCTGAAGACACTCAAGAGCCTCATCAAACTGATCATTCAAAATTTAAACGTAAAGGCGGTGTAATTGTTCCAATTAAACATAGAATATATATACCATCAAAAAAATCAAATAAAATTGAAAATGGTTCACAGATTAATAATAAAAATTAATGTTTAATATTAAATAATTTATTGAATGCATATATATTAACTTTGTTAGTAACTAATTATTAATGTAATTGTATAGAACAAAATACACAACTTGATTCAATTATTTTAATTACTGTATATTTTTTTCGAGTCATTTTAATTTTCCAGTTACTTTAGAGAACTACATAAAGTTTTAATATACAAAAGAATCAAGTCGAACATCAGATTATTTATTAAAAAACATTAACTTCACATGTAATATAAAATAATGACTAATAATTTTATAAACAATCATCAAAATTTATTTAAAACCAATCTTTTTTTACTCACCTTTATTACACCTTAAATATCTTGCTCAAAAAAAGTTACAAGCTTGCACTATTCTTCCTAAAATAATTAAAAAAAAAATACTAAATGAAACACCTTTAAATTTTTTACATGTTAAAAAATATCAGTTACTAGGGCTAGCATACTTTCAAATATTTTTCTTGCACTAGTAACAGATATTCTATGAAATAAATGAAGTCAATTACTGGTGAACGGTACAAGATTTAAAATACATAATGTACCTACATACAATCAATTAAAAAACACTTTTGTGAGGAAATATAACATTTTTGTAATGGTTAATTACTGTAGAGAAAAATAATGCCATTAGTATTGATTTTTCACAATTATTATTTAAATATAATTATAAATATCTTACATGTTAATACACATTCTTTTTATTAGTTTTCACCTATTTATTTTAATAATAATTACATTCTAATTTCAAAATTAAACATACCATGTAGTATGTACTACGCTAAACATAGATCAAAATACAATACAATCAATACATAATTTATAAATATCATGTTTATTTTGGGATATCATTTTTTACAATAAGTTTTCATTTATTCATTCAATTTCCGCACTCAGAGTTAAATAGCACTAGATCCTCATTCATTACACAATAATGTTAATTTCCTATTGGCAGCGCTGTAATATATTCGATATTGTACAAATTGACTCTTCTAAACAAAAAATTGAGATGTTTAAAATGTTCCGGCATTATGAGTCATTTTATATTTCATTTCATATTAAAAAAAAAAAAAATAATTACAAGAAACTACAGACATATCATTTTTATTACTATTTTTATTATTAAGAATTGACTGAGAATATACTTTCTGTTATGAACATAATTTTGTTTTTTTAACATTTAGTGAAATGGGAATTATAATGCTACTAATTTAAACAAGTAAAAATACAATACTAACCTTTTTGGAATGGACATTTTTATAATGAAAATACTTTAAATTTGATTTGTGTAACTTTTAACCCTTAAATATGAAAATACGCCCGTGCGTATTTTTATACTTTCAAATGATTACACAGTTAAATAGAAAGTTTCATTCTAGCTAATGTATTCAAAATCGGTATTAAACGTGAAAAATACATTTATTTAAACATAAAATATCATACACACACTCAATGAAATTTCAAGAAAATACTAAAAAAAATATATGAATGAGTTTCTTTAATTAATTTTTAAGGGTTAAAGTTACCATGACCGTAAATGCAAGTAAAAAACAATTTCAATAAATATTGTGCCAAAAATAATTCTAATGTAATACTTCTTTTCTATTAAAACTTCAAATTACTTCATGATTCTACAACACATGTCAATGCTGTGTGGTAGAATATGACATTACTTGTAAAAAAAAAAACATCTTTAATTTCTCCCTGTTTCATCTCTTCTTATTCCTTTGCATATAAATATTTTATGTACATATTTCATAAACAAAATGACAATCCATATAATTTTTTTTTATGATAAATATAAATGTCAATTTAAATCAATTAAAATTATTTAGATAATCATCTTTATTGAAATTTTATAAATTCTTTCAGTAACTTTTAAAATGATTAAATATATAGTTTATATGCAAATACAATGCTTTTTATTTTTTATTATTAATAAATAAAATTATATTTTTTTTATATATATATCATATTTATGACTTTTTAATAATCATAAAATATTTACTTTTAAAATCACTTAGGACTTTGTGTAATTAAAAATTTATATTTTTGACAAAACAATAATAAAATCAATATTGACATTTACATATTACACCATATTTCTGACAATTATTTATTTTTACTTGAAATACACAATTCAATTGTACGAAATATATTTTTTGTCATATTTTTTGTAAGTAGTCACTTGGAACATTGTTAGAACTTTGGAATAGACTTAATTAGATCATTTTGTTTATGAAAAAGAAAATCAATTTGTAAATACTGTTAAAGAAATTTTCCAGGAAATCACATTAGTTTTATTTTAGGCAGTGACTTTAGAATGAATCCATACTGTTTTTTATTACTGTTGTAGTCAATGACACATTCAATCATGAGTCTTAAAATACTTCAAACAAAATTCACTGTACTTCTACTCGCTCAAAATTTCAAATAATTCTAACGATACCCTTACGTTTTTAAATAAAAAATTGAAAGTTATTCAAACTAGCATCATAATTAAAAAATTAAGTTAAAAATTAAATTAAGTAATTTATAAATAAGTTTGATATAAAAACAATTATAAAAGTCATTGCCACTCACTCTGTTTTAAATTAATTAAATACTAAAAAATATATATTTTACTAGCTTTATGTTTTTCATAGTAGTTTTATGAAGTTTCTTCACTACAAAGCATTTAATTAAATAATATCAGCTGCAAATAAGTCTGTAATATCACTTTCAAGTTGCACAATTTAGTTAGAGCAAGTATTTATCATTTTTTTTTTTGAATGTACAATTAAAAATTTACTTTTTAGCAAGTTTGAACATTTAGTTTAATTATTTTATTTGTGTTCTAGTTCTATAACTGATTTCAAGAAAATGACATAAAATATGTCACAATGCGCAGTATAAACATGAAAATTTACATATTTTCACTTTAAAAGTGTTTTATTAATTTCAAAATATTATAGAATTAAAATGCATAATTCTATATACTTTTCAAAATTATTAATATATTTAGTGAAAATTGAAGTCTACACACTGTTTTCTAGAAGGACCTATCAAATACACACTAATAGCTCCTTCGTAGAAATATTTTTATTCATCATTGTTACAATCAGTCAGAAGCATCACTCATTGCAATGCTGCTAAATTTCATTTTACGATATTCTCAAAGTTCTGCCCAACGTGCTTCAAAAAATTGGCGCATACAATGTCCAGCTTTACCGACAGGACTATCATCTTCATTGAATGTTTCGCAATTATTAAACATTTGCCTCACATCAGCTCGAAAATCATCTCGAGATTTATAACTGAAAATAAATTATTATGTAATGAAATACAAAATTGTACTTTAGTAACAATTATTGTATTTCATATAAGATAAATGAATTTATAGTAAACACAACGATATAAAGAAACAAAAATAAAGTAAAATAAAAACATTAATAGCAATTAAAAAATTGAGAAAGCTTGTTACAGACCTAAAATTAAATTTTCTATGAAATATTTTGTGATTTAGCTTGGTGAATTTGGGATACTAAAAAAAAAATTACATGACTTTTACAATTTATAAACAATACAATAACATATGTAATTTTATAAAAAAAATGATTTTTATTTTGTTACTGAAATGTTAAATTTTTGAAATAAACAGCAACTACAAAAACATTTCTTGAATACATTTTTTTTTACTTCACAACATTAGTGAAATACAATTAGGGTCTTAAAAGTTTTAAAAAGGAAGCTTATAAGAGATAAATTTAAAATATTTTTTTAATTTTTCCATATTTTTGTAAAAATTTACATTATACTTTTTGTTTCACAGTACCAAGATTAAAAATAACTTTTTACTCAGAATAAGTACCAAGTTTCCAAAAAAATAAATATCTACTTTTGATTCAAATACTAAATATTCATGTTTACATTTAAGAAGACAAATTTAATTGCGATTTGTAATAAATTACTTGTACACATTACATATAGAATGATATCATTTTATAATACATTTAAAGTAGAATAATTCTCTTTTGACAATAACTGGACTGAATTTCTTAAAATACACTGAGTAATTTGAGATCAGCGCCATCACTTACTACGCATCCTGTAACCGTTTCTTAATAGTCGATAGATCCATTGGACATTTAATAATTTTCTTATAAGTAGGGAATTGTTTGGTGTTAACAGGTAATAAGAAAGGCCATGCATCATCGTGATTTTCAAGATCTTCAAGAAGAGTTTTGCAAGGTGCCAATTCTTTTATTATTTTTTTTGAAACACGTTCCTTTTTCTTTTCTGAACTACTAGGCGATGCACCGGCAGCATTCGGAAGAACCTGTGATGCAGAAGCTATCGGCGTGCTAGTATTTATTTGTTGAGAATCTATGCTCGTTGTTGGTGTAGATTGTTGTAAAGGTGTACAGATCAATTGAGTGTGAGACTCATCTACCGTTGAGCTATGAGACAGTGCGGGGCTAAAATTACAAAATAAATGAAAAATTTCTGCCATAACGAAAAAAATTAAACACAGAAAATAAATCCTACCTAGGAGGAGGATGATCTGAACTCTCACTGTCTCTCTGATTTTTATTTGTTTTACGGACCGCACTTCTTTTCTTTGGTTGTTTTGCATGACATATACCGCAATACCATTTACCTCTAGGTGCCTGTGTACAGCAAATACCATTGTTTAGTATAATACTATAAATTATGTTACAATTACTCATAAAATTACATACATATTGTTATATAAATATAAAATTTAATCAATGTCATCTGTTTGTATTTTAGATAATTTTAAAAAATTTGAAATTTTAGCACTTGTGTGTGTATGTGTGTGTGTGTCTATAGGTATGAAAATATGTAACATTTACTAAAATACCTAATCTACTCTTCAGAAAACTAATTGACCATGTGTGTCAGCCCATTTTCTTTTTTAAATAATGTGGAATTGACTTCTCCAAAGAATTACACGATTGTAATAATATTGCCTTTTAAACAATTTAATTAATAATGGTGTAAAATATAAGATAAACATATTTTACAACACACTGCACAAAAAAAACCTAAATACTGTTCAATAATTATAGTAACTTTGTTGATAAAATTTTAGACACAATGAATTGTATACAAATGAATATCTTTCATCATGAAAGGTGTACAAAGTTTAAAAAAATTATCATACATAAGGGGATCAGATTTATAAAAATGAATATTTTTGTTTTATTTTCTTTCTATATTTTTGATCTCTGTAACTATGATTGCATTTCAAACAAAATACTTTAATTTTTAATACTTTTTATATTATATATAATGCAGATACTAATTATCAATAAATGTTTTTAAGAAAAAAAAATATTTGGTTTTAAAATCATTATAAGCTTTCTAAAAGAATTTTATAGATATACAGTAAAAGTCAATAAATAAAATCAATAAATAAATCAAGACTGAGATACTTTACTGCTTATGATTGTGAATAAAATTAAATAAACAAATGTAACTAAATATAAATAATGGTGATAAAAAAATACTTCACCTTAGCTAATGGTGGATTATGACAGTCTTGATGATATGCCCGAGGACAAGCTTCACAAAGGATAAGTTTGCTTGAAGACTGTTTTTTTCCACAGACAATGCAATTTCTTTCTCCTGTAGCTTTATTACGGCACTCATAACAATACCTGTAAAAAAATTGGAATACATATGGTATCAAAACATAACAAATAAGAAAAGTTTAATGTTTATGAAGAGAATAAACATTTTTTTCTTTTATTATTATGTTCTTTCAAAAACTCATAATTTATTTAAAATTTTAATTAACCTAATGATATGAAATATAATTATACAGTATGAAATTGGATTTATTCATTTACGATTAGTTCACAAAATCTTACCAATCTCCATCCGGAATAGCTTCCATTTTTGGTTTAAAACAATATGTATGATAACCCTTATCACAACCATCACAAAGTAAAAGTTTGTCTTCATTATCACCATTGTGGCAAAATTGACAATTCTGTAAAGATTGAAAAATAAAAAAATTAATATAAGTATATGTAGTTACTGTGAATGCATGAGGAAATGTGATTATAGCTTTTTTTGTTAATAACGGCATTTAGTATTTTTAATAATGCAAAATGTTACCAATTACTATACTGCCAATAGGGTAAAGCTAAAAACTAAGTAGGATGAGCAGGCATGGTGCTAATAAAAAGCAGTTGTATTTAAATACTTTTGTTTAATTTGTGGTGAAATATTATTGATACTTTGAATTAAATGTAAGAATTAAATAAATAAATAAATAATAAATAAAAAAGATTTAAAAAAATATATAATGCCAAGTTATTTCTTTAGAATTCAAAAATATTACAGTAATGTGTATAACTTTTTTTATGAAATGTAAATTAATAAAAGCATTGTAAATAACACTATCTGCATACAGATATTTAAACCTTCAACCATAATATTAAAAGATTACCTTACTTTTTGAATGCTATATTAACAGAAAAAAATATAAGTCTGAATGTTAAAATAGCAATGCTTCTAAAAATCACAATATAAATAATTTAAAATCACAAGAAACTTAATATTTAAATTTTGATTTTATAATTGTCAGAATAATTTTTTTTTTAAATATACACATCAAAAATTTACACAACCACGTTAATAACATTTTTGAATTTCACCAAAAATCAAACAAAAAAAGAATTGCATCAAAAAATCAAAAGCAGCAAAACAATCAACAAAACTAACATAGAGATGGAAAAGCATAATAAACGATAACTAAATCAAAAGAAAGAAAAAAAGCAAACCCACACTGCCAATTTTTATTTCAGCGGTAGTGGCAGCAGACGCGGCTGCCGCATTTGGTTTTGATTTATTAGACTGTTTGTTAGACTGTTTTTTGGACTTTTTGTTAGGCTCGGAGAAGTTTGTGGTCATGCTCACAGCTTTCATAATCGATTTATCCCACGCTATCGAAGATTCCAGCATATACAGCGCCATCGCGAGCTGCGAAGACGTTTGAGAACGAGAGACAGCCTCCCGCCATGTTGTCAAACCCTTCGGTATGTCCCTCTGCGGTTCAGGTCTTTGTCCTTGTAGCTGTTGTTGTTCGATAACTTCTGGGACAGTAAGCACCGGAGAAGCTGGTACAATAGTTGATGTAGACATTACATTAGTAGATGTATTTGGATTATTTTCCACTTGATTAGGTTGATGAGTGCATATATTTGGAGACAATGTATTTGTAATCAATTGATTGGTTTGTTGATTAGTTTGGTTTATGCTGCTAGCATTACTAGTTTCTTGACATGTAATTGCAGCTATATTAGGATCTCCGGTACTGTAAAAAGAACAACATATTTATTATTCTACACATAAATGTTAAGTCATCAATATAAAGACTATAAAACTGTAATATTCACATTTTACATCTAGGCAGATAAAAACTGTAGTAAAGAGAATAAAAGTACATTTAAATTTATATTATATATAAATATTTAACTTACCAAACTCCTAGAGGTGGTTTCAGATACCTTCTTTCAATTGCTGCTTCTAAAGAAACTAATCTGTGCTTAGCAATCTCAACTGGACTCATACCTTCATATATATTATCATCACTATCTCGAGCTGGAATTTTCCACCCTTTTACTTGCATACTAGCATTTGCTACTTTATCTTCCAATGCCTCTACTTGTTCTAAAAGTATAGAGTCTACTCGCTGAGCTACAGCTTGGTTCCAATCTCCAGTGTCTGGTAAAGGATAACCATATGTTTCAGCAATAAACTCATCTAAATCAGTTACAGTAAGATCTGTTGCATTTACATCTCCAATTTCAATTTGTAACTGTAATAGAATAAGTAAATGAATATAAAAACACACACGAGTGTGTGTGTGTATATATATATATATGTTTATATATATATATATATACATATAATTTATATCAGTACATACACCTACATTACATTTTTATTTAAACAAAAGGAAATTTTAATTCCAATGAAATATATTTATACACTGCATATAACTTACTTTTCCTGCAGCTTCATACATCATCCTCATTGTTGACTGAATTGTTTGTTTCAATTCCTTTTCACGAATCCCTCTTGGATGTAATTTATCTAAAACTGATTGTAAATGTTCAGTACTCTTGATTCGCCACCAACCATGTTGAAATTCTTTAGGAACAGAAGCTAAATCAACAGTTTTTGGCAAACCATTTTGTTTAATGTACTCTAACTGAGCACTTTCCTCTGGAGTCATTTGTAAAGGTCCAGGACTATCACAAGACACATAATTAGTATATGTATTCATATTCGGATGTGGAAACATGGGTATTTTAAGTTCTGTACTAGAATTAATATCTCGAGCAGAAACATTTAAACCAGGAATATCCCATCGGTTTCCTGATGTAAGTTGTACACCTTCACATGTTGCATCTCTATTAATAATACTGAACCATTTTGAATCAGGATCTACTGTTGATTTGATTTCCTCAGTAACACATACAGATATATCTGCAGATTTACCATTCACAACCTTGATATCAGTATTTTCAACAGTCATTTTTTGTTCATTTATAACAACAGCATCGCTCACTTTGGGAGTTGCAGAAACCGACATATTGTTATTTTGTTTTTCCATGCATTCACCTAGGTTTTTAAATAAACTACCAATATTACTACCAGAATTAACTAAATATGAACTTGGTATACAATCTTCAATATCAAGTTGATTTTTAATAAGTGTCTCCATATTTTCAGTCTTAAATTCATTTTTTCCAGAAAATTCTGTTTTAATTGAATCTGTTTCTAATTTAATACTTTCTGATTTTATTTCTTTCTTCAATTCGAAGTTTTTAACATCATGAGAAATAGAATTTTTATTTTCATTATTATTTCTATTATCATTTTGTGTAGTATTTTCTTCTGACTCTGTTTTAATTAAATTAACACCAGTGTCTTGTAACACATTATTTTTACTTAACACATCAATATGATTCTGTATTACTTGATCTGAATTATCTAATTTACCTAAATTGTTAATAGGACCGTTACTTTGTCGATACGGATCACATTTTTGATCATTCAATTTAAAATTATTTATTACATCAGAATTATTATTATTCGTATTTTCATTGTTTTCTAAAGGTAATTTTTCTGAATTAACATTCTCAATTAAATTTCTGTCAATAAGAAGACCATTACTATCTAAAATGGAGTTAGTTTTTTCCTGTTCTTCATTTTCTGCTTCTGTAGTTTTATGCTTTTCGTAAGTATCTAATTGAGCTGATTCCATTCCTTCAACAAAAATTCCTCCTGCTTTTGGTAAACACCAATATCGTCGCCAATAACGATCTTGGCCATAACAAGTGGCACGTAACTGATGAGACGATCCATTTAGAGACTGGAGTTGCATTTCGGACGTCTTGAGTAATTTTTCAAGTTTCTTTGATAACTCCTCACCTGTCAATTTTTTATCTTCCTCCTAATAGAAAAGAATATTTTCAAGCATTCAATTTTAAAATACTATATTATTATAAATTATAATTATCTGATATTTTAAGTATATTTTATTTTCAGTACTTTAAATCTATTTATTTACGATTCAGTTCAAATTACATCACATATGTAAAATTTTAAAAACTAAAACTACATGTTACATTACCTCTTCTGGCTGTGTAGCAACACTTTCACTATCACTTAGTTCTTCTTCATCATCTTCTTTATGATGTGGAGAATTTGCAGTCGGTGTAGCAGACTCTCCTCCATCAATTCCCTGAACAACTGATGGTACAGAAGGATTCTGAGCAGCTTGTAATTTTTCAGCCGCCTCACATCGTAACTTTCGATTGCATAACATTCTTAACCTATATTGTAAAACGTAATATTTTAGACATAATATTGTAACTGGAAAATGTTTATATTTAAAAATCTTTTTTGATAGATACTTATATTAATAAAAATTATTTTTTATATATGTATATCTACACCTATATATCTGTATCTGTACCTCGAACAATTACTTACCAAAAAATTTATCAATAAAAATATGAGAATGATTTTTTTGTTATTATAATTGTTAATCTAATAAATCATACAATATGGGAAAGTAATTGACCCCTTAATACATCTATTTTATAAAGTAAAAAATCTGACAAACATTTATATTACATATTTAATTATGATTTTAGTCACTAAACTGGATTTCAATTAATTTATATTTTTCAAAAAAAATAAAATAAATGCTAGTACATATAAATTAGAACTCACTTTCTAATTTTAGCATCTAATAACCATCTCTCTTTTTTGAGTTGAGCTACACTGTCCAAGCTACCTTCAATTTGTCTAATCACAGCCTTATTCTGTAAAAGTTCATTGCATAGAAAAGCCAACATTGCAGCCTTTTCTGTTGGATTTAAAGACAAAAATGGCTTGTCCTACAATAAAATAAAAACACAATACAAAACATGTACATTTTGCTAACACACTTAACATTTATTACCTTTAAACTATCTGACATTTTCCAAGTTTTATTGTCATGCAAAAACTCATAAAAGGCTGCATTTTTTCCTGAAGTAGTAATTTGCATTTCACAGTCATTTTGATGATGATCCGCAACTCTTTTTTCTCTGTCCCGTTCAAAGTGTACTCCTATAATATGAATATAGCAGGTTATTTATTTACAACCATATACGTTTGTAATAATTAAATTACTTATTCTTCGAAAGGAAAATAAAATGCTGCCATACCAGTCAGTGCCTTAACTTCTCCAGTAGCATTTGCATAAAGATAAATTCGAAGTACTTCACTGAGATTAGCATGTGTAATATCAGCTTGCCGTAATGACTGACCCAAAATAGTTGTATGTCTTGCTGGATTTGGTACTCCTGGATCTTCAATTGCACATACAAGTAAATGTGTCATTACACTCAATAATTCTTCTTCAGCTTCTACAGATGTGTTGAGCAAAGCAGACTGAAGAGAATTCAAGGTTGGTAGAGATTCCATATCTAAAACAATATTTTTATATAATATAATTATACTAGTCAATCATACACACAAACATAAATATATATATATATATATATATATATATATATATATAAACACTTTTTCAAATGAAAAACTTACCAAAACCTAGTGTTTCACCAAAATTGTGCAAAAATTCAAAAACCATAAGAATATCAGCAAATGCTTGACCAGGTAATTTGAGTCCAGGTATTCGATCAAGAGAAGGTATGTCTGGAACATTACTAGCCAATTCCATATCATCACAAGGTTTCCGTAATTCTGTCAGAATTTCAAGTTCAGCACGTCGTTGCTCCATTTTTCTTTCTTTTGTAGCTTGTTTTTCAAGTAACGCTTGTTGTTTTTTACGTTCTCTTTCTTCTAACCGTTTACGTGCCTCAAGTGCTTTAACTAAGGACATATGTTGTCTTCTTCGCTCACGTTCCTAAGTATAAATTTATTTCAAATTATTTTCATTCACATGTAAAAAACATATCATTATTCTAAATGATTTATTACTATGATTATAGAACAAAAGCAATAAAAAGAGTATATAACATTTGACAGTAAAAACTAAAATATTTTATGTTCCAAAATGTATCAAGATGAATTACACAAAATGTCTAAAAAAACCAATACAAATAATTTTTAAAAGTATTGTAAACTGCAAAACGAGAAAAATTGCACAAAATTAAATTTTGATATTACAAGCAAATCATAATTATTGAAATTGTTTTTAGGTGATTTAAAACTGAACTAAATCAAGTGTTTTCTCAACTATATAAATATTCCATTGAAATAAAAAAAAACATTACTAATTTTATTTAGAACACATATTTATTTTTAAACTAAGCATAATAGAATGAAACATGCTTTTAATGTAAGACGAATTTAATAGAAGTACAACCTCCATTATTTTTTATAAATGGTCATCGAAATTAAACAGAATCATTAAAATGGAATATACATTAAATGTAAAATAAATAAAAAAATATAAGTAGTGAAAATCAATTATACCAAAAATACTATAATAGATTTTAATTGATGAATATATCTACATGTAAACAAAAATAATTATTTTAAATAATTGATTAATGAAAGAAATTACTTCTCAAACTAAGAAACTTTACAATGAAATACAATTTAAACAAAAATTAAATATTACTTTCTTGTTTTCAACATTAAAAACAATTCTAAATAAAAATAAAATGTTCATAATAAGATATACACTGAAACTAAGTAACAATTCACATCAAGCAAATAAGTTTTATTAGTTAAGAATGTAAATTAATGTTGATTTTTGTACATCACACATAAATAATTTTAGATGTTACATATACTTTCATACCCACAAATACAACTAGCGCCTTAATATTCAACAGTAAATTATTTATTTGATTTAGTAAATAATTTTACTTAGTAAACATTATTTAATTAATCAAAATATTTTCAATACAATAATTTATACAAAATGATTACAAATACTTATTAAAAAGTATAAAATATAATTAAAATCATGACAATTATTTTACTTTTGTTGATTTTAAAGTAAAACAAATATTAAATAGATAAAAAGAAATTTTAATGAATTGAAAACAAATCAGTGATATAGTATAATTTTCATCTGTTTTCAATTATACACTTTAGAAACAATTTATTATATATATATATATATATATATATATATATATATATATATATATATATATATATATAATAACCATAATAATTAGAAATATAATTTAGAACAAAAAATATACCAATTTTCAAAAATACAATACAATATTTATTGAAAATTTACAAATATTATCCAATGAAGATTTATGTATTTTTTTACTTGCAAAATATGCTAATGTATCAAATAATAAACATATTTAATATTTGTAATTTATCAATAAATTCTTCAATAGCCGATTGATATATGTGTATACAAGACAAACACATTTGCACATAATACACCCACGTTTACATATACATTCATATGAAATTTAAATCGCACCTTTTCATATATATTTTGAAATCCAAAATCACATATAAATAAAATGTACTCTAAATAAGCATATATGCACAATGCATGATAAATACTATGGAAAAATATCAGGCTTATCAGGACAAGACAGAGGACTGCTAAGAATTCAGGAACGATGCAGTAAATCTGTATGCAATTAGATATTAGGGAGGTTTTGTAAGTATTTGTACTAACAAATGTCATACCAGTTCAACAGTGTAGAGCATTTCACGTTGCTTATTCAGCTCCTGCATGTAAATCTATAGAAGAGAAAAAGAAATACGAATATTACAACAAATACACTAAGAGAAGCTTTACATCTACATGATTCAAACTCTTACAACAAAACATTGAAAAGCAACAAAATGTAAACAAAAATAGAATAGAAACTACATATTTTCAATTTACATTATTCAATGCTTGGTATATTTTTCATTAAAATACTGTAAATTTCAAATGATTGTATTTTACCTGAAAGAACATAAAAATATTTAAGTTATTTACTAATACACATATGTTGAAAAAAGATTAAAACAAAACAGACAACTAAAAACAACAAACAAATAATAAAAACTAATTAGAATACATGTTTGAAAAAATATATACTATATAAGAAATAATACTGAAATATTGAACTGCATCATACCTGCTCCTTTATCATAGCTGCCTGTTGCCGTTTTAACTCTCTTTCCTGAAAATTAAATCAATAAAAAATATCATTATTATTTTTGTAGAAAATAGATGATTGATATTGATTTAAAACATTGTAATTATAATGCAAGAAAGACTGTACTGAATAGTTTAATATAAAACAAATTTACAATTTATTCATATCATTAATACTTTGTACATCTCTATACTTATTTATACATCTGAATCTATATTAACCTCAATAATTGAAATACTCCTATTCAAATATGTTAACAAAGTTCATATATTTATTGTTTTCTCCACTATTCAAATAATATTATAATTTTAACTTTTACTATGAAAATTTTATTATTACAGTCAAATGCTCACCTGTTGTTTTCGTTGTTGTTCTTCAGCTCGTTGTTTCTCTAGTTCTTCTTGTTTCTTGCGTCGTGCCTAACAAACATGCAAACACCAATTAACACACAATAAGATTTGAGCTGAGCATCCTTAATGAATAATTATATATATATAAATAACATGCGAATGCAACAAGCAATAATTCATGCAATATTTTATAAAATCATCAAGACTTTAGATAGAAAATACAAAAGTATACATATAAGCATACATTCTTACATAAAATATAAAAGTTAAAATGTTCAATGCAATTTATGATAAATTACATTTATTTTTTTCTTTAACAATAATAAAAACAATTACTTACAGTAAATGTATTACAAAAGTCTTCTTTAAAAACATTTTTTATTGCTAAGAGAATTTAATTTTATAAACAAAAGTTATTAAATACTTTTTTATTAAGAAATGTTCTCACTTGATATAAACATTTCATTTTAATATTAGAAACATGAACAAAATATTTCCATTAATTCTTTTCCATTAATTAAATATGATTTATAATGATAGATTTCATACTTTCAAATTAAATAAAAACAAAATTAACTACCATATGTATTTTTAGAATTATTTTTTAGTATTTAAAACACATTTATATTTTCTTAACCAGGAATATGACTTAAAGGTTAATGATTATTATGGAATTTTAACAACTAAATAAATTTATTAAATGTTTTATCTAAAGTAAGTATAACTAAAATAACTTTTACATGTAACTACCAAATGGCAATTGTATAATCCTGCAGATGGTATTTGTAAAATGATAGCATAAATTTTATATTAAATTTTAATTGAAGTTTTATTGATATTAATTAATTATATAACAATTACCTTATTTTAATGAACTCAACTGATAAAAAAATTAGTAAAATAAATAAATATTATTATTTTCTCATTTGATCTATAATGGTCAGAGTAAAATTTAATTAATTTCTATATGAAAGTAATGATAAATACCAATAATAAAACCAAAATATAAATCATGCATATTATTATATTTTATGTAGCATAGTTGACTGTTAGTAAACTTGATGCATTAGTAAGTTGACATACATGTGTTTGACATTTTCATATAATCATTTCATCTAAGAATTTGTTGACGCTTTAAAGGGCAAAAATATACTTTAATGTATTAAAGTATATCAAAAAAATATTTCATTCAAATTTGGTATTACAATATTTATAAGATAAATGTAAATTTGTGGACATATCATTTGGAGGTCAAAAGCAGAATGGTTTTTAACTAATGATAAAATCACAGCAATTAACTAAATGTCGTTAGTGGTTCCTAGTTGCAATAACCAAAATTTGGACCCTGAATAAACGCAAAAGCCTTAAAAATACATATTAGTTTTTGGTAGTAATCTTCTGGTACGTCATTTAGTACTTTAAAATGACTATTTCCCGAAAAAAGAGTTCTGCTAATATGACATACCATGATACTATCAGAACAAGTCAAATGACTTTCAGCTAATGAAGTACTATCTTTTTTCTGTGGTTTCGATGATAATTCAATAATAGTAGTATCGCTTGTCTTATCTGATGTTTCACCTCTCCACTGTTCAGGAGAAGAGGTTCCTGACTGTTCATTGCAGTTATAGGCAGTTAAGATGTTGTCACGGTTTTTCCAAATTGTGGCTACTGTGGAACTAGCTAACCCGAGTGAACGGGAAACATCTGATTTTGTTTTACCTGCTTCTATTTCGGATATTATTTGCATTTTTTGTTCAAGTGTGAATGCTAATCGTTTACGACCCTACGAATTAAAAATTATATTGATTATACGGTATTACAAATTTTAACTTGTCTACCAAAATATGTCCAGAAGCAAGTTCTTCCGCTGTGGATTAAAAACACTGTATAAAGGGAAAATGGGACAATTCCAAGATGTTTACATTATACATAGATATAAAAATTAAGATACTATTAATTCATAATTAAAATAAATTTTTACTATAATGATGTTCTAATTCACACAATTAGTATGCCAAAAATATGTCAAATGCAATACATGCTGAAATAACTTTTGATTTTTTTATATTATACTAAATGCAATACTTACTAATAGTTACTAACAGTTAAAATAATAATTAAAATGTGTTTTTTTTATAATATCAAACACAAAAAATCAAAAAAATATCTTCTGACTTTTTCTAAATAATTCATAAACCTGATTACTATATCATAATGAAATTGAGTAAAATTTCAAATGCCTACTCATAATAAATTTAGTTAGTTGTCCAAATCTTACAATTTTATGAAAGTTTGAATGTGCTTGTTTAACTTAATTTCTTTTCACAGTAAATAAGGCTTTTAAATTATGAAAATAATTTTTAATATAAAAAATACATATATCAGAACATTATTCACTTATTTTGATGAAAATAAAATAGCACTATGTAAAGAGGAACATTATTCCAACAATCCCACATAACAAACCAAAGCCTAATTTTCCATTACTATGCAAAACATAAATGAAATCAATGTGTGCATATATATATATATATATATATATATATATATATATATATATATATATATATATATATATATTGAACAGCAATCACAAACTATTATTACTGCTAGATCAATATAATGAGAAAATTTTGATACATACATTATCTACATACAAATAGATATGCATAGGTGTATTTAAAAGAATATATTTGTCAAATATAAAAAAGTATTTTAGTAAATAGGATAAATTTAATAAATGTATAGGCAATAATAATAAAATATTTAAGATAACATAAAATTGAGAACTACAAAAACAATGCAAATCCTTTAAAAAAAATTAGCACTATTTCAAATTGTTAACTTTTATTGAATCACATTTTTATGGTTATAAATTTATAAAAGAGTCAATGATTATAAAATATAAATATTAAATTTAAAACAGTTAAGAAACTAACAGTTCATCATTCAATGATCGTAAACAAGAACAATTTAATACAAAATGCAATACACCCATGAAAAATTAAATCTACTATTTACAGAATTATGTATGCATTTGTTTATATATAAGTAATATACATACATATGTATGTGTGTGTGTGTATGTATATATATATATATACATATATATATATATATATATATATATATATATATATATACATATATATATATATACATATATATATATATATATACATATATATATATATATATATACACACACACACATATATATATATATATATATATATATATATATATATATATATGTATGTATGTATGTATGTATGCACACACAAACATACATGTGTGTGTGATCTATTCTAAGAAAGTTTTCTTTTCACAATACCCATATAATAAAAAGTATAATTACGTAGAGAAATGTGTAAAATACTCACTTCACAAAAAAAATTAAATGAATATTATTAACTTATAAATAGTAAATGTATCCTTCATGTAATAAATTTAATTATCTAATATTAAAAATAACTAAAAATTTAATCAAGAAAAGAATATTAACTTTTTGATTTTATAAACTTTTTAAAAAGTATTAAAATGTATATATAAAATTTAAAAATTACTTCATTTATTCTTAAAAGTCACAAATATTAATGCTAATTTATAATAAAATGCATACAGGGAAAAATATTCATGCATATAGTAAAAATAGAAAATCTATATATATAAAAGATTTTAAACAAACCTCCATCATCTGCTGATTTCTTATTTCACGATCTCTTCTAGCAGCTTCTTGCTTTTCTGCTTTTTCAGCTGCAGTTTGCTTTATACGACCTTGATTTTTTGAATTCGATCCAAGAGGTGGTTGAGCAGTTATTGTTGTTGCACTGCCATCCCAATTACTGACAGTAATTGCATTACTGAGAGATGAAAGACTAGAGTTCGATGTTGCAGCAGCAATAGCAGCTGCTGCTGCAGCAACTGATGTATTTTCATTTACTTGTCGTGCTTGCCGTTTTGCATCTCGAATAGCTTGCTGTTGCTTTGCTAATTGAATGCGTTGGTCAACACCCATTGTATGTCTTGTAAGTGATTTCAGTTCATCTAATCTATAGATACATAATAAAATCGTTAATAATTTATGAATCAAAATATACTAGAACCAAAGTGTGAAATATTGAAACTGCTGTTTTAAAAAAGAGCAATAAATATTACAAAATATTAAACAAATGTGCTTAAGAATTATAATCTAATCTTATACGTTAATTAAGATTTTTTTACAATAAAACAATAGTATGTTACGGTTTCTGTACATGTTAAATACACATTCTTGCAAACATTTTTTTTTATCAGTAGTGTCTGAAAAAAGCAGTATCTACAAATGTAGATTTAAATGAAAGTCACCTTTTAGCAACATCCTCTTCAGACATTCGAATAAATTCTCCATCGTTAATTAATCCTGGAGGTGCCAATTGAAGAAAATCTCCCAAAATAGGTCGGGAACTAAACGAAAAATTGTCGCGTGTTAAGTCTTTTATATTATTTGTTTCTAAATACTGAAAAGTAAAAAAAAAATACAGTTATATATTATGGATCCATAAAATATTTTTAAAAATTCTTAAATACAGATTTAATAATTTACTTTTTTTATATATACCTGCACAATATCAGTCATTTGCTTAAATTTCATCGATGAATCTGGAGCTATATATACAACATCTCCTTTAATAGAACCATTTTTTGTAAGACCTCTCATTATAGTCTCTCGCTTCCATCCAATTTCCAGTGGAATTCTCAAAATACTCTCATCGTAATGTTTTCTTTTTTTTGCCATCGGGCCATTATCCGTATCAACATCAGAATCTGTATGATTTGAATCTGACAAATTTTCCGAATCGGTCGAAAATTCAAGATTACTAGAGTCACTTAAAACACTTTTAAGTTTTTCCTAAAAAAAAAAGCAAAACTTACAAATAATTGTTGAATTATGTTATATAAGAGTTATCAGTGTTCATTTACTTATTTCACTTAATAGATATATAAATAAGTTATAATCAGATCACTTACTAGTTGTTTTTCATCTCCAGATTCAACCATATATTGCTGTGCTGCAAGAATATTCGACTTCAATAATGACATTTGTTGATTAATTGACGTATTTGGATCTAATACTGGCATAGGTTTTATTCCTAAAGCTCTACTCTGTGCTAACAGTGAAGCAACAGTGTTCTTTTTAGGCTTTGAAACACCTCTACCCAAATTTCTTGGTCGACTATCTTTATTTTTTTCTAAATTACCAGTTGAATCTTTTTGGTTATTCGATGTAATATTTGTTAATTCGTTTTCCTCTGCTGATCCACTCGATACTTTTGGTGAATCGGCAGCTGCAAACAATTGTGCTAGAGAAGGCGATGGATTTGTAGGAATGCTTTGGGGTACAGGTGACTGACTTGATGTAAGATTGGAAGGAATAACTCGCCGTGGCCGTGGACCAGGTTTGCGCCGTGCTGAAAAAAATATTTTTTTATGTTAATGAAAAAATGAAAAAGAAAAATAATGTTAATACAATTAATGTTATTTTCTTAAGAATATATTTTTATTCAATGTTATAATCAACAGTATTAATAGAAGTTTTAAAAAATTAGAAAAGGCACTACATTGATATTAAATACTTTATTTGTAATAATTTGTTACTACTTTCACCATTTAACAATAAATAGCCATAAAAGTATTTTTCATTTTACTCACATATTCGGTCATTTTGTTGTGTACTAACACCTAAATTTGCAGACATATTACTCAATGAATTTAATGAATTTTGAGTGCTTGTAGATGTTGTTGGTGTCGGTTTCATTGATAAATTCAATGGAGCATCACAGTTTTCTGATTCATAAGAAGGAATTGTGAGACCAGATAAACTACCATTTGTTGTTGATGGTAATTTAATTACTTCAACACGATCATTATTAGAAACAGAAGGGTTAGAAAAGTCTTGGGGTTCAGTCTGAAAATAAATAATATATTTTCTAGCCTTTGAACTATTTCTGTTGTCAATATTGAACACAAATCATTAATTTACAATACCTGT
This sequence comes from Acanthacorydalis orientalis, assembly GCA_034766995.1. NCBI lineage: Eukaryota > Metazoa > Arthropoda > Insecta > Megaloptera > Corydalidae > Acanthacorydalis > Acanthacorydalis orientalis. The sequence continues at coordinate 43,881,190 of CM068317.1, forward strand.
AATTTAGGCCTTTTTACTCCTCTATCAATAAGAAGGCCAGTGCTTGAATGAGATGCAACTACGGACACGGAAGGAGGATCTAAAGAGATAGTCTTTTTGCGACCTCTATTCGTTGTCCCAGGTATCTTTGGTCCAACTATTGAAGACGTATACTTAATTATTTCCGTGTCAGGAGGTAATCGCACACCACCAAGAATTGAGCTGGGATCACTGAAATTATATAAAAATGAAAGTAACCTCTATAACATTTTGTTTCATCTTAAAAATATAAATAAAAACTAATCCTCAAATATTTTTACCTTCCTCCTTCTAAAGCAGCACTAACAAAGAAAAAATATTTATTATATAATTGATAGAAATTATATCATTATTATTTTTAAATTATGCATAATAAAAAAAAAGTATAATAAATAATTTTATTAAATACCTTAAAATACTGGCGGGTAAAGTGCTTGCAATGCTACTATTGATTTGTGACTGTGTACTCATTGTAGTTCCACTTTGTTTGTCGTACGACACATTACTAACTGTCGCAGCAGCCAAACTTAATGGAGAAGTGAAAATAGATGAAGAAACAGGTTGTCCTTGAGGAGGAACTTTTGTGGTTGATCCCATAGACACAGAATTTAAATTTGAGTTTTGCGACTTTGGAACTGAAGAATTTTTTCCAAAGTTATTTTTTTCACTTTGGTTAAGACTTTTTCCAATATTTTTACTAGATGATGAAGAAGACGATTTTGTTGCAGGTTGTATTGTTAGACTAGGATTTAACTTTTGCCCTGTTTTGACAGCATAATTTAAATTTGATGGATCTAATTTTGCACCTGCCTGCAAACTAAGACTTGTCGCTGAACTGTTTTTCTGTTTAGAAGAAGAACCATTCGAACTTTTAGAATTCTGTGATTTGGAACTAGACTTTTTGTACAGATGTGAGAGAGACTGAAGTCCAAGTGTAGGATACGCAAGTTCCGGATTTGTTAAAGATGGAAAATTTAAACCGGACGCTTGAAGACGAGCCAAATAATCCTGTGCAGCTAAATGTGAAGCCATTGACCACCAAGCTGCACCTAATAAAAAAAATATATATATACACACACACACATTTATATATATATATATATACATATATATATATATATATATATATATATATATATATATATTAAAATCTAATATTATCACAAAAAATATTAATTTATAATGAAGCACTTACTCGCAGCTGGATTAAGGCCTAAACTTGCAGCCTGACTAGCTGCTACAGTTAGTGTGTTACTGTACACTCCTTGACCAATACTTGAATGGTGAGGAAATCCTGATGGAGTTCCGCTATTAGATGAAGAACTTCCTCTACCACTCGACGATGATGTTATACCTGAACTACTACCACGTGATTGACTTGTTGAAGTCATCATGCCAGCAGTTCCACTCGAAGATGACGTAGGTGGAGTCGACAGTGAATGAGGTGACGTTCCAAGCATGCTTGGAGGAGGAAATGATCCCGGAGGCGGAAGCGTTGGAGGAAAGGGGGTTGGAAACAGAGAAGGAGCATCACGTGGCCAATAGGCTGTAATTTAGAAAACAAAATGCCATTTAATCGAATGCAAACAAATTATCATTTCATTTATAATAAGTAAATTATGCTAAAATTAATAATCTTAATAAAATAATGAAATATATCATATTTGAAACTAAAAAACAAACTTTAAATAAAAATTATATTTATTTGATACATTATTAATAAATATAAACAGTCTCACACGCATATACAATGCATACATAAGATTATCAATAGTTCTGAATGTTGATAGAACTAGACAGAAAAGTAATCAAGTCACTGATTAACAGGATAACTAAGTAAACATGAATGTTATGCCACACGCGTGTGTGCGTATATAAAAATAAATTAAGTCAATTATAGTATAAAATTGGCATATCATTGTAAAATATACTACTTTGTCAATAACGTAACAATAAAAACAAACGCTTCCTTTGCACGAAAATATATGTATACAAAATAATATATTCAATCATTTGTATACACATACTGGAAAAACACACGTAGCGTTTCATGGATAACACAATAACAATTAACAAGTACTTTAGTACCTAAAATAATATTGAAGAGAGAATATTAGAATTACTAAAATGTTAAACATTTAAAATATTTAAAAACAATGTTCATTTTAAATGCGCATATTGACATTACTTTTGAAATCATTTAGAACGATTTAATTTTTATACTTGATACTTATTGAATGCTATACATAATCAAGTACGCAAAAAATAAAATAAATCACATCTAATAAAATAACATTCTCACCATTGAATAAACTGGCTGCATCCAACAACGTTGGATCTGGTGCAGAAATTTTTCCTGATGACGAACCACCATCATTTCCGCCGTCACCATTTTCCTTGTCCATTGTCTTATTCACTCTATTTTTATATGAAGAAGTATCTTCTTCAAGATGAGAATTTTGCAAATATAACGCTCAGCCCATATTTGCTCTGTAAATAAAATGTTTATATTTATAACATTACTAAATGTGTACAATGAAATAAACAAAATATGTAATCAATAATATCAAATATAGTCAGATTAATAAATAATTCTTTGATACAAAGATATATTAAAAGATAAGAGTATCCAATTATGAAAATCGTATATATATATATATATATATATATATATATATATATATATATATATATATATATATATAAACATAAAAAAATACAAATAAACAATTATCAATGTATTGTAATACAACACTTCTCCTAGATTATCATTATCTTTATTATTATTATTTTTTTAATTTTATAGTTGCCACAAATAATATAAACAGTCACATATTCACGTAAAAATTATTTCGATTCAAATATGAATTTCACAAAATAAGTAAACTGAGTTATCGTTTTTTATGCAAAAAATATTCTTAATTTATTTAACATGTAATTTTCAAAAAACTAGCTTTTAATGACATTGCCTAGATGTCACTCCTCTTTTCAATGTAAAAAAGGTGAATATCTAAATAAAATAATTTTTACATAAAATAATTTACATTGGAAACTGATTAGATACAAATATTCCTATTTACGAGAAGAGAAATAAAAGAAAAAGCTCTGCCCTCAAAACCACAGAAAACTGACTTATGACTGAAATATAACCACATACGTATTACAATAGTTTGAAATTTAAATACATGTAACAAACTGATAAACAGAATAAAAACCGTACGTACGAAACGAGACTGCGTAATTGGATATATATATATATATATATATATATATATATATATATATATATATATATATATATCTGTGTGTTTATACCCAGATTTAAAATGGGAATTATTATCTACACAAATAGACCCCGATGCTTCATTAAAGAAAAATAGTTAAATAAATTACAATAAGCTCAAAAGTTTCTCCTCCTAAAATACAAACTTCAACTCGATTAGGACAAATACATATTGATGTATTATTTATATCTATTCAATTTAACAATACATGCATTAAAATAGCACTGACATTAAAACACATGATTTTTCTCCTGCCAATATATCTTAATATATTCAGCACAAAAATATGTCTTACAGTGTGCCTTCAACATTCTTACAGTTTTATTTTAATAAATATTAGAATAATTATACAAGACTTGAGATTTTTTTACAAATATTTATATAATAAATATTGAACAACTGACCCATATTAAGAAGTGCTTTACATGGAAAATAGGAAACAGGATGAGGAAGAAGGCGTTAGTTGTTGGTTGGTGCAACCGGCGCTACAAGAAGTGGGGAAGCAACGATAACACATAGTATAGCAGCTTATGAGTATACGCCAAAGGCAGAGTTGCGAGGGAGAGAAAGGAGCATGAGGGGTTCATTGAACTTGACCCACTGATGTAGGAAGAATGTTTGTATGTAGAAGTATAAATATATACATGTAAACGTATGTATGCATGTATATGTATGAATGAGTGAGTATGTATACGTTTGTTTATATATATATATATATATATATATATATATATATTAAATGTATGTATACATATACAAACACATACATGTTACTACATATACATATTCAGAAGCGCCCAACACACGTCAGTGTATGTGTAACCTTGGCACTGACCTTTAATGCAAGATTGTATTTGCATGTGATAAAAATAGTTACTGAGTTATTTATTTATTTATATATATATATATATATATATATATATATATATATATATATATATATATATATATATGTACACACATTCATACCTATAGTTTAAATTTTTATTCAAGACGTCTATCCCTCCATTATTAATAATAAATAAGTATATACACCAAAAAGATAAGGAAATTTTAAGAATAAAATTAAAAGAGAAATAAAATTTTTAAAAACAGTATATATATATATATATATATATATATATATATATATATATATATATATATATATATATATTAACAACAATGTAAATATTATCAATCTATCTGGGGTAGAAACTTTTGTGCTGCTTCAATTTTTACTAGTCGACAATACTATCTATTCTCTGAAATTATATAAAACAACTCTTAAAAATATATTTTACAGAAACATAAATTTACTATTTACTAACACAACCGATTCTTTTTCGACGATTTTATTTATAATAATAATAATTTTTAAACTGACAAATAATCTATTTTCTAGATTATTTAAACACTAACTAATAAAACAAAGCATACTTAAGTAAACGAAATTTTGTTAAAAGAATAATAATAAACGGAAAAAATATTTGTAATGACAGTTTAAGTTATTCAGTGACCGGAACCACATCTACCACGATAATAGTTTTCATTCTTATAACTATTTGTTACATGTACTTAATATCCGGACGTAAAAAAAAAACCGTTAAATGTGACTAGTATAAGATGTAGGTTTATTTTACTGATATTCTTTTTTTACACATTAACAACGTTGAATATTACAGTAAACAAAAGTCGATATATACTACATGTATATCACTTTGAATGTACTTTTAGTGTGTACCAGTTATTATTAAAAAGCATATAATGTTCAAAATGTTCAAATAAATATCGAGTTAGTTATTTGAGGTTTCAAGACGCATCGACGACTAAGGAATAAATCTGGATATTAACTAGAAAAGGATATTAATGTCAAATCTATATAAACAAGTACATTAGCAAATAATTAATAATTTATTTATATTGAATACCATAAATTACTTTTTAAACGCCCTAGAACTCCAAACAACAACAACATATTACTTTTCATAAATACAAATGAAATTATTTAAGTATTTTCAGGACATATTATTACTGAACTATAATTATGAAGTTTATTCCAAACTAAAGAAAATATAAGTAAAAATGTCTCATTATTTTTTTAATTACGACTTTACTGTATAAAAATAATTATGTAAATAATTATCACTGACCGAGTAAATAAGTGGGTTTTTTTATAAAAAAAATATAACAAACAACTGATTTATTTAAACAGAAATATTTAAAGTTTAATGAGATAAACACTAAATTAATTTTCAATATGTTTTATAAATATATTCGTATCATAAACCACTCGTATATTTTTTTGTCTAGCAAAAGTCTTTTTCACATAAAATACTTAAAATTAAATCCAATGAAGCATTGAAACGTTATCAAAATATATTCAAAATTCTTAGTCTCAAATAGTTAATTGAAAAAAATCTTTCTTGAAAATATTAAATACGAAATACAGAATTATCCATAAAGAGTATAAAAATCTTTAACAGTTTTGTGAGAAAATCTTTTGAGTAAATAAGGTCGTCTAAATATAGGTTCTATTATACTTATCAAAGTTTTATTAGTGCCAGTAAATTCACAAGCTGAACATCGAATAAATGATTGTTAAATATTGAACTATATGCAAGTTTATTCTATGACATTAAGAGATACTTCACATCGTATTCATTAATATTACAAATTTTCGAATGAAAATATTCTATAAAACATAAAAGTATGATTCAAGGTGTCCAGTGTTCATGCTAGTCACTTACACATTATATAATAATCTAATTGTTTTCGAATGGAATAAATATATATTTATAGTTATTTTTCAACATTTTATTGTCACCAAATAAAAATAAAAAATAGTAAATAAAAACAACTACAATCAGATATAATCATTACAATTATAAATATTACAAAGAGAAAAATTATTTCTGGAAAATCGATTTAAATTATTTTTTTGAGTAATTAAAAATTTTCAAAATCAATCTTATGTTTTATATATATATATATATGCTTACATGCATACTTAAGATTCTCGTGTATTTATTACTTATTTAACAAAATATACATAAAAATTGTACTAAAAGGATAAATATATAATTATAAAGTAATAACTAAAAATATAAAAAAAAACATATGCACAAATATAAACCTGTATAAATTTGATAAATGAACATATAAATATAGCCCTTATTAACCTGTTCAATGTTTTACAAATTACAAAAACGGAGGACAATCATGCGGGTATCATTGATATCAAACTGCTAAAAGAAATAAAACTGTGGATAAAATCCTATTCGCAGCAGTTGTACACACAATGAACATTTGAGGGAGCTGCTGGATCGAATGTATGGATAACGACGAATACAGAAAACGCTTCATATTGATTCTTTGCTTCACAAATGTGAAACGAAAGTGTGTGAGCGCACTATTAGACGCCGGATTTGTCCATCTCCTGTTTCTACTGATATCACACAGCTCCTACTACAATTTTACATGATTATTTTTACCACAATCTTAATAAAGATTATTCTATTCTTGAACTTTTTAGTGGAGTAGTAGTTCACTGTACAATATTCAATTCGCATGACTCTCCAATTAGTTTCTTATACTCAGTGTTTAATAAGTATTTGGTACTTATCTGATTTTATGAAATAAAATATATTTAGTATCAATAATAAGTAATTATATTTTAATCTTATATTTTCAATTTAAAATAAAGCAATAGATTAAAATTGAGTATTTAGTTGTTAATAAAATATATTTCCAACTGGTGTAAATAAAAAATTGAAATTGAACAGTTTGGACATATTATCTGGTAGAGTGAAATAAATAATAAACAATTTTAAATTTATACTTGTTTAACTATTTTACTATTCTTCTACACAACTGATTTTTTAGATAATTTTTATAAAATGTTATTTCTTTTGCTATTTATTTTAACTATTAACATTAATAAATCTATATTCTATTAAGTACGTGAAAAAGACTACATTATACACATTTTTCGTAATCTCTAATAAACTTAATTGAACGACTGATATCGTACAACACAACAAAAAGACCATGTATGTGTGTATGTATGTGTATGTATATATATATATATATATATATATATATATATATATATACACACGCTTTGGAGAGAAATGAATGAAAACTGATTTATTTATTTGCATATTTAAATTACACTAATAATTAATATTACACCGATATCTTATTTTATAAAACACAAAAGTTACATTCATTATTAGAGAATACAAAAGAACAGAGTCAATGTATATTATAACAGAAAAGTAAACTAATGCATTTCAATTTATATAGAACGCACTTATAGACACTAGAATAACAGAACGAATGTGGAAATGAGACCAGTAGAAACGATCGATACTTTTACAACACTTGAGCGATTTTATGATTATTTTATTTTTTTATTGAAATCAGTTAGAATTGTTCGTGATAATTTTTAACGGCATTTGTAATAAGTTAATTCAATACAATGCATTTGATAAATATATAGTTTTGTATTCATTTCAATGATATATAATTAACAACTTTCTATCATGAAAAATCGTATAGATCCTATTACTTAGTAACTATAAATATTAGGTTGGTAGGAAAATAATTGCTGTTTTCATTTTCTGAATTCTGGCCTTACTTTATCACAGGTATTTCCTTGTAATTAACAATATTATTTTTTAATTTGTAAAAAATGTTAATACATATATATATATATATATATAACCTAAAGCAATAATAAATAAAATATAATAAGTAATAAGACATATTATTGAAAGCCAAGAAATAAAATAAAAAGTTTGCAAAGAGACCAATGAACATGTGGAGATACAAGAAATTGGAAATTAATAAAAAAGAACAGCTTAAAATGAAAAAATTTGGAAAACATTTTTATTCAATGGTGAGCTGTCAAGCTGATGATAATCATGTTGACTATCGTTATCACGTTTAACCGTAATAATCTACTGTTAGATAAAAGGTTTGATTTTAACTTAATAAACCAGTAAACAGTTTTCTCTCTCTTCCGCTCTCTCTCTCTCTCTCTCTCTCTATATATATATATATATATATATATATATATATATATATATATATATAAATGTATAAAAAAAGGAGTAAACCTTTCAAACTGGTAGAAATTAGAAAATATCTTTACCTAAATATTGGATTACTAAAAGTTGAGATTATATATATATATATATATATATATATATATATATATATATATATATATATATATATATATATATATGAATTAGTAGAGATATCACGTACAAATCAGTAAAACATATAGTTAACATACTTAAATTCTGTACCTTGATATTCCAAGAATAATGACATCGCCATTTAAACGCCCATATGTAACAATCAATGGCCAATAATCATTTATTGAACACTTTTAATCAGAAAAACATTTGTGGTTTATGAAATGACAGAAAAATTCATTGATGAAAGTAGTTTAGCTACAGTATCAGAATAAAATTTGTAATAATTAGAAGATTTAACTATATTATCCTTGTTCTTCAGACATTACTCAATTTAGTTTTGTTTTTTATTAAACGAAATATACGATTTGAACACTATAAAATGCATTTGATTAGTTTTCTTTCTCAAAATGTTATTTTTTTTCTCACAAGATATATCAATGATCTGAATGATAACAATTAATCTGATAACACTAAAAATATTATATATATATATATATATATATATATATATATATATAATATATCCACGTATACAACGTTCAGAACTAATCTTAAAATCACAACTAAACAGTAAAAAAAATTGTTTTCGTTTCATTTTGACCTACGTAACTGAAAATTGCATTTAAATAACAATAAAAAATAGATACTTCTGTAACAATGTTGTACTGTAAAACGAAAAAAAAAACTAAAACGAGGTTAGTGAACTCGTTGTACTTCGATGCATACAACTGTTTTTACTAGCGGACACAATTTTACATATTGAGTGATATATTTTCATTAATTTTATTACATAATACGAGTAAAATTAAAGCTACAAATGTATTAAAATCTATATTATAAACAGAACTATCGCTTTTTTAATCGTTTCGCTCACGTTACTACACATCAAAAATACAGTAACTGTTTATTGTACTTAACTGGATTATTTTTTTACTATTATAAAAATATTTCGATCATTTAGTTTGTAACTTGACATAATAATAATATTATTTTAATTCAGACAGACACCAAATAAAATGTATTTACACTATAGGTCAACTTTCTTAAAAATAATAATAATAATATACATAATAACTGTATATACATACTCCAAAATACCAGGCTTACATTTAATTTAAAATATACAAAAAATATATAACAATAAATGACTGATCACTTACCACTGCTCCTAATATCACGTGTGTTTTCTGAAAAAGGAAAAATGTTTTTTAATGTTTATAAAACAATCATTTTATTTTTTCAGAAATAAATTAATGGCTCACACGTCGCATTTTTTACAAAAATTCATTATCGTTTGCTTTTACACGCTAATTTGCATTTAATAGAAATGACATTACTTTAGTACAGGCAGAAGATATTATTATTATAAATTAGATAATTTATTTTAGACACGTGCATACATATACACATGGCACACGTACGCACACCCACATATACATATACATGTATATATAATATATATATATATATATATATATGTGTGTGTATGTATGTATGTATATATATTTGTAATTCATTATAAAAAAAAATATATATTAAAAACATTAACTTCATTATAAAAAATTTATTATTAATATATTAATAAAATCTAATTAAAATTTAATCAAGCATAACCAAAACATTAAGAGACAGTATTTATTGAAACAGTAGACAAAAATGTAAAATAATATGCTAACAATAAAGAATATTTAATTTAATTAAAAACGATTTTTTTTGATAATTATTGAAAACAAATAATAAAATATATAATTCTGAAAGTTAACAAGAATAGAATTATATATTTAAATAAAATAAACAAAAAATGTTTAATGAGAAAAGTAATAAGATAAAAAATACATTAAATGATTTTATCATTGGAAAACATCTTGTTTTTTAAAAATAACTGATATGGATTGAGTATTTTTTATTATTAAATATATTTAATTTATATATAAAAAACTATCAATTGGCATGATACTGAAATAACTAAATTAATGAACTTCAAAATGGATTTAGCCTTTTAAATTTTTTTAAGTGAAAAACATTGAAATTTGTTTACAGCTATAAAATCATTAAGAGAAATATATATTTTAATAAAATTTGATGACATTGAGATTTAAAATGCATAAAATTATGACGATACAAATATTATTTATAAAAATCTAATTATGATTCATTTAAAAAACATGATCCTTCATACAACAATTAAATATAACCAACCATGCATTAATAACAGCTAGATAAAAGTAATCAAATAAAATAAATAATATATTTTTTAAAAATATAATTGACGACCAGAAAAATGATTAATATATATATATATATATATATATATATATATATATATATATATATATATATATATATATATAACTACAATTTGTAGCAAACACTGATAGGAAACAAATATTGAAAAGTCTCCAAACACTGGCTACTGAACAAATGTCGTTCAGGTTAAGAAAGTTTGTAAGTTAAATGATCACTTGGATTTTGAAATTATACCATGTAAAATAATAAAATTAACATACATGAACATGCATAAGCACAAACACACACACACACAAACAGCATACAAACACACCTGGAGAATGTACCACGGCATAGGTACCAGGCACACACACGCGCACACGAAAGACATTATGTACAAGCAATGTAAATAATGTAAAAATAATACTAACATCAATAAATATTTATTTATAGATTATATATATATATATATATATATATATATATATATATATATATATATATATATGTGTGTGTGTGTGTGTGTGTCAACTGAAGAGCAAAAATAGAATATCAGAATATTTAAACATAGATATCGGAAAATTGAAACGTTCTGGAAAAAATATATAAATGAAATGAATTTAACAATATTTAATTAAGCAGCGAATTAACAAAAATTATATAGCAAATACTTGCTTCAATATAATGAATATATAAAACTAATATTTATAGACACCAGCTCACGTGATGATTTTTTTACACTTACAAATAATAAAAAAAAAACATTATAAATGATTCAAATCAGAAAACCAAATCAAAAAAACTATTTTTGCTCGAGCATATATATATATATAAAGCATTTTTATCATTAAAGCAAATATTGATATAACAGATTTATAAAGAAAACCTATTTAATTAACATATCACAAGAATAAATAATTACTTACAATAGAATAACTTAAAAAAACATAAAGTTAATTAATATTAAGTATACATTTAATTTATATATATATATATATATATATATATATATATATATATATATATAATGTCTATATGAGATAATTTTCAAACCCCTCAACTAAATATGTTTCGTTATAAACAGAATTCGTTCTAAAGAGTGAATTTAAAATGAACATTTAAAACTACTTCCATCAACTACCTTTGCTTTAATAATAAATTTTGTTATATATATATATATATATATATATATATATATATATATATATATATATATATATATATATATATATATATATAATAAGTATAAATATATTTGTATTAATTTTAATAAATTATTAAAAATGCTAATATATTAAAATCTAAAGTGAATTTCATTTATAAATACAAGTATGTAATAAAAATATTTAGAAAAAGAATTTTAGTCTACATATATATATATATATATATATAACCATTGCTGTGTTCAATTATTATCAATTATTATTTTATCAGCACCAAAGTACGTAATTCTGGGCTCCGGCTTAACATTCCTTAATTAGAAACGGAATTAGGCTGCTTTTCTCGCATCACAATGAAGGAATGTAAATATGTAAAGCGAATATACATTTATTCACACATTAATTCACGTATATATGATAATTTGGTTAACAAAAACAAAGAAAATAAAATCATTAATATCTGAATATATAACAAGGGCAATAAAGACAACATATTACATGTGTGTCCAGTAAAGTATTCGATATAAGCTCGACAAGAAAGAGAAAAGACACGTCGTATGTGACCGGTTTTTTTTTGACATGGCGCGGCCACATTTTTGCATGTCCTCTGTACACGCTGTTAGCTCGCATAAGTATTTTTCGTCTGTTTATTCGTCTGTCCATTGTCAATTTATTTTATTCGCCTAAATATTCACGACAAACTTATAAAGTACTATACAAACAAGATTACATACACAAATCTATCTATGTCTGCCTCTCTCTCTCTCTCTCTCTATATATATATATATATCTATACATATATATATATATATATATATATATATATATATATATATATATATATAAATATATATATATATAAATAAAATTAAAATATTATTTTATTGGCTGAAATATCTTTTAAAAGGATCAAATATACAAATCAAAAAAAAAAATACGAAACTTGTTCAAGTATCAAAATATATTAAGTACTATATTATTATTTAAATCAGTTCTCTTTAAAAGATATTTTTAACAGAAGTGCGTGTTATATTATTAAAGCATCTTTACTTTTCCATATCCCATTTTTAACATTTTTATCCTAACAATGAACTATCATTTTGAATATTCGACAAATACAGTTACTTGTGTATATTATTTATATATAAATTAATGTTTCAGCTATGTATAATAAAAGAACAACATATAAAATTTAAATGAATATGTTCTCATTTAAAATTAACAAGATAAAAGTACCAATCGTATCTTGTTAATTTTTTGCTGATAGAAAAATAGACACAATTATTTTCCAACGTATGTTTTTTTAGAAAAACTAGTATGTAGGTGAATATGTCAAAAAACAGATGAAATGTAACTATGCTGACAAATTACATTTACGATAATGAACACTTCAAAAGCATTTGGGTATAAATACACATACATACATCAGTACTCTAAACACTTTTATTATTACAACTGACAACATTCCTAACTCGTTAAAAAAAATCTAAATTACATTTAAAAACCTATCTCTACACCATTTCATATAATTGACTAACATACTGGTATACACTTTTTTAAATCTAATAATTTTTCTTTTCTTCAATGAACGTTCACACATAACTGTATATTAATTTCTAATAAATACCAAAATATGCAAAAAAATGAGATGCAAATGAAAAAAGTAAACAGTAAGCTATCGA
>CM068317.1:43899748-43939748 GCA_034766995.1 Acanthacorydalis orientalis
CTGCGAATTGACAGTATATCTTTCTGTGTTGTAAATGAAATAAAAACTTTGACAAAGAACTTAAATATAAATATGATTTATCACATGAAACATTTATAATACAATTAATAAAAATCCGATTTAATTAACATATGCTTTAGAAATATAATACTCGCCAAAAAAATTACAATCAGAACGATCTAGAGAAGATAATTACAGAATAACACTAATCTAATCTCAAATTAGGTTTAAAGATAAATCATAACAAAACAAAAACAATGCTTAAAGAGTCTGTATGACCAAACAATTTGAAATATAAAGAATAATAAAAAACAACGAAGTACATTTATTTGGACCAGCTTATTATACAAGGGTAGAGTATTATACAACCAGTAGTAGTATTATAGCAAAGGTAGAAAAATCGTTGAAAATGTTACTTGCAGAGTAAGAAAAGAATGATGTTCATTTGGACAAAACATCTCAATAATTATATATTGAAGATTTCACTTTATTCGAAAGCTGTCTAATTAATGTATTCTACATGCTCTTACTTCCATAAATGAAAAAGTAAGCTTAATATTAAAACAATACAGAATAGAGAAATGAAAAAATGGATGCTAGAAATAACAAAAGAGACATGATGAAATAACATGGATATACAAATAAATAGAAGTTATGAACATAATAAAAAGAGTAATAAGTAATAAAAAGTGTAAACATATATATATATATATATATATATATATATATATATATATATATATATATATGTAATGAAATACATAAAATTATAAATTAATGACAAAAGAATATCAAAAATATACTGTAAATTTGGAGAAAACAGACACTGGACCAATCATTTTAAATAGAGTTTATCTAGTAATTATTCTGCAAAAAATCTACAACTCTCAGTCAATTATAATAAAATCGATTACAAAACATACACAAACTTATTGTGCAAATATTCGAATTATATAAATACGATTTATTATATACTGAATTAATAAACTAGTAATAAAATTCAAATAATCATGTTTAATTATTATTCACAAAAAGTTATACTTATAATCTGCGTTAATTTAAAGAATAAAAGTATATAAATAAAAAAATGATTTTTTTTTAAATAAATTACTAGTACGTATTCATTTCTAGAAGATATGAATATTTTAAAAAGTTTTACCAGTTAGAAAGGAATTATACACAAAATAATAATAGAATATAATGAAAACATATTTCGAACATTTAATCTTTGTCTTCATTGTATGTAAATTTTCTCTATGACTATTCTCTTACTATTAATAAATGCATAAACAAACCGTTGTGTTTCAATCTAAACGACAGCTCTCTAAATAAATATGTACTTTAATAAAAAAAGCTAAATATTGAAATATAAAATACTCTCCTCAGCTACAACTCCTAACTTTATTTATTTAAATTTGTACATATCATTTTCAATATTTCATTTAATCATAAATTCAAATTTACTGAGAATATAGTCAAGTATTTTCGAAATAATTTCAATTTAGGGAATTTTCCAAACAATATTTTTTTAAATAAATAATAAGACAAAAATCTAAAATTCTTTTTAATCTTGATTTTCGATTTGCTTAAAAATTCAGTATAATAATATAATAATTATTAGATCTACACATTAAATTGGTGCCCTTTTTTATAGAAAATGAATGTTTACCGAAAAATGGAATACAATCCTCAAAATATTCCACATTATTTTGTATAACTTTGGTCTATCTGTTAAATATTTGACAAATTCGTTGTCGAAAAAAAAATATGACAGCTTTGAGTTGATGAAGTCGTAATGCATTTTGGGACTCTTTCACAGTTTTAGCATTTTTTGCATGTTTATGTATCACAACACCTTGCCCCAAAACTGAACATATATCTTCGGCGGCATATTTTTTCAACTTGAATAGTATGCAATGCCTAATATCCTGCTTTTCGGACGCAATTGTATTTACTACTGTTTTGTAAGTTTATGCCAACTGCTTGGCCAAGGTATATAGAATTTTGAAATCTTAAGGTATGCACTTTAAAATCCACAACGACGAAAATATTTTAATTTGAAACAGAGTTATGACTGAGTCAATTTGAAGGCAACGCGTTCATTTATGTAATAATGAATTCTAAGTAACACATTTTTTATTACACGATAAAAATATATCAAATATGTAGAAAAAAATCTAATATATACAAAAGATCAAAAATTATAAATCAAAATAATGTAATGAAAAAAAAATACATTTAATTATCGTACTAACTTAAGTTCAATAACACAATTTATTATTTGAACAGAAAACTAATAACACAATGATTTATCAAATTATTGCATGTTTATTATCGCTACGATAAAAGTATTATACATGTTATAAGTACATACATATATGTATGTGGTTTTATACGTACATACATTATATATATATATATATATATATATATATATATATATAAACATTCGCATAAATATCATAAAAAACATTTTAAAGGAAACGCATAGATTATAAAACTTTCCATTAAAATATTCTCCAAATAATTTTTTCCTATTATAAAATATTCTATGCTATAATTATACATTACAAATTAAATCTTATAATTTACGAAATATTCTAAAAATATGCTTGAATATGTTATTTTTTTAATCAATACGAGAATTGCGCGACGACCTGTGACATATAAAATCTGATAAAGAGTTAATTATGTTTATAAATTAAAAACAGCCTAAATACTCTTTATATGTTTTAAATTAATGTATATTCCGGTATTTTTAATTCCTTAATGTTGTATTACCAAAAATAAAATATAGAATTTAAAACAATTTTGGTAAAACTATCTCAAACAAATAATACAACGTTAAGTACAAAACTATTTTCCCGTTGGTTTTCGTTTTATATTCCACATATTAAAAATATTAATAATAATATACGATTTCTTGACTGAATACAAACCACCTGTTGTTTACCCTAAGGACATTGTTTAATATTCACTTATTTATAATCGCAAATCAAATTACATCATTTTCAAGCAAATTATAAACATTATTGCCATGAAATAGAGCCTAGAATATTTTTAATATAAAAAAAATACTTTTGAAAGAATATTTTTTTTTGCATCTGTATGAATATTAAACATAAAATGCATTTACTGAAACAAAAGTAACTATGAAGTTCATCTTAATAATAGGATTATTTATTTCTCATTAGAATTTTACATGAAACGGAAGTATTAAAACTGAATGCATGCAAATAAATTAGTTACGACCTTTAAAAATGCAAATTAAAATGAAAAAAATACTTAAAAAGGTGTATTGATTCAAATGTTCGAAGTATTGTAATTGATATTAAAATAATTCAAAAAATACAATTCAAATAGTATATATATATATATATATATATATATATACACACATACATATATATATATATATATATATATATATATATATATATATATATATTTACCTTATAATATTTTTATAAAAAAATGAATAAATGATGAATCTTAGAAACTAATAAATATAAATCGGATAGAAATAAATCAACGTAAATATTGTATATTAAACGTATTTTCTAAAAGAACAAAATAGTCTGCGCAACTTTTAATCATCAGGAAATTCCATGTAACAACTAAACAGTTACTGCCAAATGGACCACTACATAGATAGACACAGAATTATATGTAATGATTAGGTGACGCAGCTACAGTTTCCCATTTCTACCCCATTGAAGTGAGTTCAATCAATAAATTAACGTCTGCAGTAGGAGTAAAACATACAACGAATAAGCGTTTAATGTTCTATAAATAAATAATACATTGAATAGTTACATTAAAACCCGAAAAAAGTTACTGTCTACTTGTCTGTATTTAAAATATTATAGAAAAAAATATAATAATATCAGTATTTCATCAATTAATGATCAGAGTTATTTTTTATGATATTTATTTTTTGTTAAATGTACTCTACTTGTGTGAAAACCATAAATTGAAAAAACTATCTCTAATTTCTATCTAATTTTTCCCCTCGTATCTACAAAAACATCTATACATTTGTTTGATAGGATGTTATTAATTGTTTAAAAAATATTTATAATCAAACATAAACGCGGAAATTATCATGTGGTTCATGTACTCAAAAAAGAAAACAAATAATCGTAATTATAAGACAATATAGATACTTGTAATCAAACATCTGTTTGATTACAAACATCTTGACCATTTTTAATTATAAACTAAAAATGATCATGAAATATGTATATTTTTTTTCAATTTTTATGATTAGTTATCAATTGTTAACAGAAATGTATCTTGATATAAAAAAGCTAACTTTAACTATTTATTTTGAGAGGTACCGTGCTTTTTAAAATATTTTATCGAACGATATGCGTAGGTATTAATAGATTAAAAATCATTATAGATTAAAAAACAACACTTTGTTATTTATAAATCTTTACATAATACATCACTTGGCTATTAGTTTAAATTTATTTTTAATATCGATTTTTAAATATATTTCCAATTTACAATACTTGCTATTTGTAACAAAAAAATGTAATGTACATAAAACCAATTTCTGAAAATTATCAAAATATACCAAATGTAAATTTAAAAAAAAAATAATTTACATAATGCTAACCAACACAATTAAACAACACTCAGCATAAATTGTTGGCGAAACCTAATCACCTGCCAACCAAAATAATAAAAAAAAATTAAATGCTTTTAATTTCCATACAAGGAGTTCAATCAAAAATTCAATTAACGAATCTGGAATCAAGATATTTGAATCCATTTTTCAATGTTAGATGAAAGAATATGGGCTCGAATGGGCTCGAATGGCATTACACAAAACCTTAGAAAAATTAGCTAAATAAAAATTAGTAAACAAAAAAGTTTATACAATTTTAATCCATTAATTGAACTTTTTCAAGAATGTATTATTCTAATTTTTAATACAAAATATTAATTTCTTCATTATTATGTACTATAATTCATGAAACTCTTGACAAGTACCAGTTTTAATTAGCTATTGCATAAATTAGAGCGAAAACGAAATATTATCAATAAAACTATTTCTACATATCAATAAATAATTTTCAGATAAACAAGTTTTTAATACATAACTCTATTGCAATTATAAAACTAAGATTATGATAAACTAGTTAAAAAAGGATGCTTTTCTCTGTGGCTTGGCAACTCTCCAGACTTTAATTTCATTGAAAATGTTTAAGGACTTTTAAAATGGGAAAAGTATGCGGCGCACAATAAAAAAATAAGAGACAGATAAATAAAAAGCTATTAGTATAACTTTATTAACATCATTTAACTATTGAATTTTTCCAAATATTTTATTTTGAAAATTATAATTTCCTAACGATTGAATGTCTGATAAAATGTATCTGGATTTTTATGATTAAAAATCGAAAAAAATACCTAATGTTTCTTTATTGATTGTCAATTTCTACTTTTTTATAATAAAAAATCAGACATTTCAATTGTAATATAAAAGTGTCTTGTTTATGAACCTAATAAAGAAAGAGAAAAATAAACTAATCTAAAAATAAAAACCGAGAAGTCTAAAATAAGATAGCATTTCTTTTATTATATTTTCTAAGCATTGCCCCAGCAAACAAGTTCTTCGATAAATGCAAAACAACTCGCTCAATATTCTAACGAGTAAGAGTTAAAGTCCATACATACACAGGACGCACTAATACTATACCGCCGTCACCATTAAATCCCATACCGCTAGGAAACTGAGGAGAACTGTGTTATACGGTCGAAACGATAGAAAGCTATAACGGGCGGATCAGTCACCACCACAGAACAGGGTGGCGAGTCGACTCTGTAGCATCAAGGCGTCTTTCAAAGGTTGATACAGGGGAAACGAATATAGCTCGCACCCTGGTACTACAGTACAGCGGGCACAAGAAAGTCTTTTTTTAATAATACTATATTATTTGCTACACAATCACCCATGGATACAATTATAAGAGAAATGTAATAACGACATGTTAAAAAAAACATTAGTATAAAATGATCTATGAATAACACTTGAAAATTATTATCTTATAATTATTTACATCAGCAGCTACATAAAGACACATATCTAGGCTCGAAGGAAAAAGATCAGAAAATATACACTCCTCAATTTTACACTAAACAAAATCCAACAAATAATCTAAATTTTACAGTTCGTTAAAATATAGTTTGTTATTAAATCATGTTTAAAATTAGTTAATATGTTTAATCATGTTTATTTAGTCATATGAGTTCGTACAAATATTTACCTATTTCAGTTTTATAGTAAAAGCTGTATAATAAATTATTAATGTAAATATATTATTTTCGTCAAAAACCATATGGTTTTTTTCCAAGTAAATTATATACAGGTAACACAACTGTACAATATAATTTTTATGAAATAATAAATAAATAAATTGAAACGTTAAAATCTTCCTTTACATATTAAAACATTTTTAAACATGTCTAAATACACTACGTATTATTATTTAACAATGAAAAGGGCAAGAAGCAGAAAGAAAATTGAAAAATAAGTATTATATTGCTACATTTTCATCATAAAACGTCGAAAAAATATTTTAATTCAAAACAGTTATGATTGAATCAATTTAAAAGCATCGTATTAATTTTTACACTTAATATATATGAACATAAAAATTTACATTATATTTAAGTACAATACCATTAATAAATGAAATATTTCTAAAGTGTAGATAAATTAAATGATAGAGAAAACATGTTTATAGGTACATAAAATAAGTCAAAAAAATTAAATCATACGAATGAAACTAACACTGAATATGTTTGTTTAAAATTCATATTACGACCTTTTGCAAAAGTTTTAATATTAGCCTAATGTATGTTAATTGAACTCTGACCAATTATAAATGTAATATCTAACATTATAAAATGTGTATATAACTTCATTTACAAATGAGAATTCAACACTGGTGATGTCACAAAATTACTGATTAATTATTTGTAATATATATATATATATATATATATATATATATATATATATATATATATATATATATATATACATACACATACGTTTTTCTTAATTATGAAAAAATATATACATGGAAATGTGCCTATTTTACACTATTTCAGGTTACAGGACATTACATTCAACTTCATGAAACGAACAAAATATTTGTAATAAACTATATCAAATACTAATTTCGTCTTGTAAATATTAATACATGCTGATTATAAGAAGTCAACTTTGTTAATAATTCGAAACACCTTTACCGAGTAAATAATTCTTAAAACGTACTTTAAAGTTTTCAATTCTTTAAAACACATTGTATTATAAAAGATCAGTATAATTAAAACATTTTTATTTCTTTATCAAGTTATTTTAATAAAAAATCGATGAAAATTGTTAAAAGAATCTTAAAACATAACACCTATCTGATCGTCTAGAAAAGATGATCCTTAGAAATCGATCAAATTCTACGTTGTCATATTTTTTCAAATGAAATTCTACATTATCATATTTTTCAAAAGTAAACTGTGCTATATTTTCATAATAATGTACAACAAATCGGATATATAGAATATTTTCCAATCAAAATATCTCAAATGAGTCACTACATTTATGTACATATGTTTATTTACAATCTTATCTTACATATATGTGTACTATGCGCAAATGCTCTGCAAGTAAATAAATAAAATATTACATACAGACAAGTTGATATTCTGAAACATTTTAATGATAATTTTTTTCTATTCTTTAAAAAATGATTATTTTGTTTTTATTTTGCGATCATGTATCAAAATGGTATTTTTTTATAAAAATATGTAATTCTGACATTTGAAAAACATCCATCTATGATCTTTCATACAGTATATGATTTTCGAAGAACATGTAAAAAAAAATAAAAATCGTGAAAAGGATTACAGATCGATGTTTTACAACTGTCTTCTCAATTATTATTGACATATCTAATTGAATGTGCTATAATCGGTCTCGACCACATCATTCGGAAAACATATATATTTTATACAAATATGCATGTAGCTTCTAGAACGTTATCCATTTCGTGTAACTGCTCTACACAATGTGCACATAATAACGAAACGCTACTCCGCCAAACGAATCACATAAACAAGTATGTACAAAAACATTCGACAACAACGAGAATAAAGAAGAGGGCCAGCCTGCCAGAGAACGAGCAAGTCAGTCAAGTTGGAAAGAAAGGGAACGAAAGAACGAGCACCGCTAGTTTGATCAGAGACACACTGTCGCCGCAGCCGCCTATCTCTGAACCGTGAGCTGTTTCATTTGAAGGCGGTTGTTGTACGTCCATCCATTCCATATACTTTCCCATACATATAAACGAACTATGAGTGTATTCACCGACAACACCATACGAACATGCACCGCATAGTGCCAAATACACACGCAATCCAACATATACACACATATACGTACAACGCATTCAAAAGCAAACGACGGCTGGTCGCTAGGTACGCTAAAACCGATCTATAAAAATACCAGAGATGGCTCGAGTTTCTTTCATACAGACGTGTAACTTCTTACAAAATTTCATTAAATAATACATTCTTAATTCTACTAATTGTATATAAACATTAATGCATACGCACCGACTGTCATTCAACCGCATATGCATTATGTACCATGTAAAAAGTTTGATTACATTTTAAATACCTAGTAAAATAGATTTTTTAATTACTAAGACATTTATATTCATTTATTCAAGAATTTGAAAAAATGAAAGTTTCCATATATCATATTACTCTAAACATTACACACAAAAACAAGTTGTTCGTACAGGTACATCGCTTTTTTAGCGCTTTCAACTACAATGTTAATTCACTACAACGCTACTCGTGTATATATGCATATACATATATGAGTTGCGATAATTTGACTAAACGAAAATTTGAGATAACCAGTACTTGAACACAGCTTCAATTTGATTTTTTCTCTCTGTAGTTTGACCGCTGCACCTAGTTGTTTGACATCATACCAAAAATGTGTTTTAATCATTACAACCACGCCATAAATCGAACAAAAGCATATCCTATATTCAACAGATGCATGTATGTATTCAACAAAAGTAAAATAAAAATGAATGGTATTGTTATATGTGTCTTTGTATGTAGATATTTTTTGTTTTACTTTCCATATATTGAAAATATATGAAAAAAAAACAAATATTTTGTTCAACAATCATTTTTTAAATACCAGTGTAATTAATTAAAAAAACTCTATAAATAAATATAATTACATCGGACTTCTAAAAACTATTTTGAAAATAACCAAGAAATAAACACAAATATAACTGGATATATTTTTCCATCTTTTTAGTTTGAACATATCGTTTGACACTACCGGTGCAATTAATAAGCTATATATATATATATATATATATATATATATATAAAAATCTAAAAATATAATTAATATACATTAGTTAATAAATAAGCATAATACAATAAATACTCTAAATAGGTTAACTAAAATAAAATGAATAGATCAATAGTCTACTACAATAAAAATGATATGAAATAAAATCTTAAATTGCCTAAATCTCTCATAAAATAATTTTTCAATCGACTCACGGGCCATAAAAATATTTCTGATCAAAATTGTTCAATAACTGTTTACTGATAACTTTTAATTATTGCTTATACATATTTCGATGGCGATGGAATCATCCTCAGAAGATACAGAAAACCCTCTGTATATTTGTATTTCAGAAACAAATTTGGTAATTCCAGGATGGTTGAAAATTTTAATTGTGGCAGTGAATTTGTCACAGTGACAGGGACTGTATTGCCTAAATGTCTTCACTAAAAATTAAGTAATTAAAAACAATATTGCAGAGAAGATCATTTATTAGATGCTTCTTCTAATATAAAAAAAAATAGAAAATTCAAGCAAAAATACTAATCGTGAATAAAATATGAAGATATCAAAGAAACTATACCTTCATTACAAAAACATAACATCATATATTCAGCTCGAATAATTCTGTTAGGTTTTATGTTTTCACTTATAAGAACACCGTTGCAAGAAATATAACTGTATACTACATATACTTTTGAATTTTAACATTAAATTAATCATTTTTAATACTAATCATGAACTAAATAGTAATAAAAATATAATATCTTCCATCAAAATATCAATAACATACATCACCAAATATCTTCTTCAAAATTTAACGATTTTTTGCTGGACTAGCGCCTTTTTAATTTTTTTTCCACTCTAAACGATCTTAATCTTTTCTTTTTCATAAAATTAAAATTATAATTATATATATATATATATATATATATATATATATATATATATATATATACAATTTACATTTTTAAATACTAATATACAATTTACCTAACTTAAAAATACAATTAATTTATTCGTAATCATTAAAAAAATATAAGCTAAATAAGCGTCATATAAGCTCAAACGCTTCATTTATTATTAAAGTACATTTTGCAACGTAACTAAAACAACTAAAATAAACATATGATGAACAATAAGACAAGAAGTGTTTTATTTCAAAGAATCGTTTTAATTACTACAAGGAACAGTCATTATAATAACAGAAACACAGTATTATAAAGTATATTATCAATTATATCCGAATTATAACATGAAAGAACTATTATCAATGGATACCATTTTGCATATAAACGATATACGGAAATAAAAATTAATTATACTGTTTACTTTAAACAGAGAACTGATTAATTTTTCAAGATAATTTTTTTATTGAATAAGATGGGCACATATAAACAATTTTATTTTGTTAACTAACGATTTTTTATCAAATTGTATATCACTGTCTTAATAAAAACAAATGATTCGCATTAAATATTCTTTTTTGATTTCACTAGTATTAACGGTTCTAAATCGATAAAAACTGCACTTAAATTGTCTTCACAGAAAAAAAAAACGTTTTAAAACAATTCTAAAAATATGAAAATCAACTAAACTATAATAACATAAAATATTTTTTTGATAACAAACCGTGTTAGTGGATAAAATAAATTTCAAAACTTATAAAATATTTAAAGAAATCAAACCTACATGACAATACCTCATACCGATATACTTTAGTAAAATATACATGACTTTCTATTTACATACATTTTTAAATCTCCATTATTTCTTGAATAAAATAAAACGTTACTGAAACAATAAAATAAAATTTCAAATGTTTCTTCGAATTTATTTTAACAAGATAATAAAGAAAACTATTAAAAATAAACTAAATATTAACAAATTAATAACAAACATTGAATAAATCGAAATCCTTTATAACAAGACCTATTATACATCTAAAAATATGAGGTGCACAAATTAATTCGGTACCTTTTTATAGAAAATAATGTTCATGGAAAAATGGAATACATTTCAATCCTCAAAATATCCTCTATTATTTTGTATAACTTTTGTCTATCTGTTAAGCATCCGACAAATCCCTTGTGAAAAAAATATGATGGCTTTGAGTCGATGAAGTTCTAATGCATTTTCGGATCTCTTCCACTGTTTTAGGATTTTTTGCATACTTTATGCGTCACAACACCTTTCCCAAAAACTGAACAAATCATTCCCGCGGCTTTGGCAACATTTTTTAAAAATAGAATACGGAAAGTATACAAGACCTAATATGCTGCTTTTTGGACGCCAGTGTTCACTGCTGTTTTGTGAGGTTATGCCAAACTCTTGGCCAAGATATATAGCGTTTTTAAATGTTAAGGTTAATACTTCAAATTCTTAAAACGACAAGAAAATATTCTAATTTAAAACAGAATGATAATTGGTTCAACTTAAAGACATCGAATTAATTTTTACACCTAATACAATGAATATAAAATATATGAAAAATTTTATAGAACAGAAAATTAAGTTACTAGTACATGAAATCTATAAAATAATAAAACTGTATGTGTATATATATATATATATATATATATATATATATATATATATTCTAAAACGGTCCATGAATTAAATTATAATCCAATAATCGATGCAATATTCAATTCTATAATCAAGGATGAAATATCAAATAGTAAAAAAGTTACATTTTCGCAATAAAAATTACTATTATAATTAAGAATATTATTTGAATATTAAATGTTAAAATGGATCAGTAAGATTTTTCTTCTAGTTATGAAAATAATTTAGTTTTATCAACCGAATTTAAAAGGTTTTCTTATTATACAGACGCTTCATATATGTAGTTAGAAATACATAAAATTATTTTAGTGATAGAAAATTGATTTTAAATTCTTTTTTTTATAGAACCGGTTTAAAGGAAATAAATATGATATACGTTGAGTACAGTAGATATTTTTTAGCATATTAGTTAGAGTATTCATTTCAAATGAATAAGGGTTTATTATTCTAATTTATTAAGCATGTATATACTTGTTTGAAAACAAAACTAAAGTTGTTTGAACGCAAAAAATATATAACATTTCATATAAAGATACGGTTAGAGAATACGAGTAAAAGAAGCATAATAAACTCTGTAATAAAACATATAAGAAACTGTAAATTTTAAACGGAATATCGTCGCTTTAATTATCTGGGTCAATGAACTCGATACCTTCATTGTTTCAAATAATAGAATTATTCTAATACCATTTGTCACATTCAAATAAGTATGGTATATTGTACGTACATTTATATATCTGTACATATTAATTATGGAGGGATAAATGAATTAAAAATTGTATTGTTTTCAATTTTTCTAATGTTTTGTTACTAGTTTCGTAACATTACCAAACAATTAGTGCCGGTACATATGTGTGCGCGAATACACATTTCACTATTCAACTATTGATTGTTTTTAACACAATGTATAAATGGAACCAAAATAATACACTTATCGAACGTAGGATTTATTCGTGAATTTATTGTTTCAAGTATTTTGTAAATTTTATAGTTTTCATTTTGCAGACAAATAAACATATAATTAATACTATTTAATATGAAACATGCATTTTGTATACAACCATAGATAATTCGAAAATGAAATGTTTTGATGAAAATATATACATTTAACTTTTTAAAAATATATAAAAATATAGATTTGTAATGTATCAGATTTTAGTTGATTTACTTTTTATAATAATCTTCTAAACTACACGTTATTTTGTCTTCAATGATTATGTACTTTTGATAAAAATAATATAAAAATTATGAAGACTAATGCAAATAATTAGATTATCTAAAGACAACACCATTTGCAAAACTGTACTTTTGATAAATTCACTACAATTTTAGATAAGTATTGAATGTTGGGAAAAAAAAAAACAAAAATATAATTATTGTATTTACGATATTTTGTTTATAAAACATGTTATATTACTCAATGTTCTTTATTCTTAAATATATAAAACATGACAATAAAAGAACTCTACAGAAATCAATAAGAAAAGTGATTACTAATATTTCCGAAAACGATTACATTTTTTTATTAGAAAAATAGTGAGAGGAACAAAATCGATTTTCATACATACAATCATAATATATTTTCTTAGCTACTGAATTATATCGTTAGTTACCAATGCTACATAATATGAAATGCTTTCAAAGCATCCTCATTACACCCGTCCCCATGAAAATACTAACGCTAAAGGCAACCACTAGGCACCCAAACCAACTCTAAAGAACACCATATCGTACTGTACCACGGGCAATGTTCTAGCTCCATTCTACTACCTATTTTATACCTACCACCCTACAATGCCGTGTATTGATTCACATTGAGGAGTCGAGTTGGTCGTCCGCGCGGGTGATGCCACCTTCGTTCTCGTCCCTATAACGGACCAATGTCGCACGCTCTCTTCTCTTTGTCAAACCTCCTCGTCTCCATTATAAAAAATGTTTCAGCGTCAACCGGCATTGTAGCAGCCGCAATAACCTCTTACTTCAAATACTGTGATAAAACCATCTGCGTTAACGGGATCCTATTTGTACTTATCTTAAGTCATTGGTAGCTCACGATACTAATTATATTATAGAAATGTATATTAATATACAAGACAGATTCACACACAGAGCAAACTTTCTTCTAAACACACACTCACACATAAATATATATATATATATATATATATATATATATATATATATATATAAAGCAAATCAACTTGTTTTAGTTAACATGAAATATAATCTCAAACAACAGCTATTTATCTAATAAAGATTCATCCTAATTACTTAATTTATATTACTTTTAGAAAAAGAAACCAGTATTAAAAATAATTAATATTAACTTAAGTTATTACAATAAAGTTAAAACAACATAATTAATATAGAAAATAGTATTAAATACGAAATGAAAACTATAATAAAAAATTACACATAGATAAAAAATAAAGAGAATAATTAATAAAATGAAAACAATGACATTTTTTAAAAAAAAATATATGGATTATATTTCTAAACAAATAAATAACACATAAAATACTCATTTAAAAATATTAGAATACAAATATCAATTTAATGATCGATCTGGAAAAAATACAGAAAAACTGAAATATACAAAAATGAAAAAAGAAAGATTCAGTGAAAAAATAATAACAATGAAGAGATGAATTCCGCTTAGATTCTCGTCAGTAACTATGAATGATGAACAAAAATTAATACAATCATTCAAATAAAATTGACAGATTTAGAAATTATTTACGGAACCAATGATTGGTTACTACTGACTTAATAAACTTAACATACTCAAACGAATGAATTTATATTAAATGAAAATGAAGTGTCAAAAGTGTAACTGAGATTTTCATAATTGAATTAACCTCAAACATGGCAAGATTTTCATTTATCAAAATATTTGATACAATTTTTTTGATGTTTGAGGTATTAATTCAACCACAGCTTCACATCTAATTAGGATATTTTTAATATATATATATATATATATATATATATATATATATATATATATATATATAACAAGTATTGTAAATTAAAAATCACTTTATATATAATGCCATTTGAAACCTACGCAGAATTTAAATCAAATCCACTTTGATCCTACAAACTCTCTTTACACATCTTTCTGCACCAATACACTCGAGTTTCATCGATGTTGCCTCTGTTGCTTAGTCTCCCGTTGTCGAGGGTATGTCGAGTTTCAAAGTACTTGACGATCACTTAGACGAATTATTTTGAATTCTATGTTCAGTCTTATGTAGATCTAACGAATCAGTACCAGAAAATCAAAGAATTATTTACGACCGATACAATTTCGTATCAAACAATGTAATATTAGAAAATATACCGAAAATATTAGACAAACATTCTTCGGATGACTATCACAACTTTTCTTACATCAAACATGTTTTATCTCTCTCCTCTCCTCTCTCTCTCTCTCTCTCTCTATATATATATATATATATATATATATATATATATATATATACATACATTAGGTGTACAAATTAATTCGATACCTTTTTTTATAGAAAATTAATGTCTATTTACGGAAAAATTGAATACATTTCAACCCTTAAAATATCCCCCATTGCCTCATTCCCTCGCTAGTGAACGGTATTTTTCTCTCTAATTCGTCACTCAAACGGATGTGCTATTGCTGGTAACGCTCTTAATTTATCGTCTGACCAGGTTCGAGCAACTCGTAATACACCACGCCCCAATGTCCCACCAAATATACAATAATACTTTTTTGGCGTGAATATTTGGTTTCGGGGTCGATGTCGATAGTTTACTAAACGTAGACCCTGATTCTTGGCGCTAGAATAGTAATATACAACCCATTTTTCATTCCTGGTTATGATTTTACGCAAAAAATTCTTCATCTTGAACCTTATGAGCAGGAACATAGCCGTATCGCATCTTCATTCTTTGTTTTCCTAACTGCACTCATATAAAATCCATTGGGATTTGGGGGAAGCGTTTGCTTTTTTCCAAGCCGATCTAGGCGATATGAAATTTTTATAGCTAACTCCGAGTTGTTGGGAGAATTCCTGTTCAGTCTGAGCGGAGTTTTCACTTAACAACTGCTCGAGCTCCTCATCTTCCATTTTTTTCGGGTTTCCGGTACATTCTCGATCGAAAATATCAAAATCACCATACCGAAACCTTTGAAACCATTTTTTTCATATTCTACACGACACGTCTTCCTCAAAGACTGAATACATCATTCTCGGCTTCGACAGCATTTATATTCAACTTGAATGCGAAAAGTATACACTGCCTAATATGCCGCTTTTCAGAAACCATCATGTTCACTACTGTTTTGTGGGGTTATGCAAACTGCTTAACAAAGATATATAAAGTTTTTAAATGTTAAAGTTGACACTTTAAAATCTTAAAATGACGTGAAAATATTTTAATTTAAAACAGTTATAATTGGTTCTATTTAATGGCACCGAATTAATCTGCACACCTAACATATATATATATATATATATATATATATATATATATATATATATTCGAACTGTTCAATCTAATCTTGAAAAGTTAAAAGTTTGCTTATTACATTTTATGTTGATACATCATTGATTATTTTAAATTAATGAAATATTTTCGATCCTGTTATGTATTTTACATATTTATTCATTACTATTATTATTACGGTACATCGATTTTCGGTCTGTGTTCTTGAAATTGGTTTACAGTATCTACCAAACAATCACTTTGGCATTCAACTGGCAAAACATACACATTTTTCATTACAAATAAATTTTTACCGGTTTTTCTTCTCTAATATATGAAATTTATTATTAAAACATTAATTTTTAAAATAATTACCATTTTTACTCCTTTCTATTTCATATAAATATTCCGTTTAGACAATAGAACTATACAAAAAAATTAACTTCGATTTCTATTAACTACATTTAAATGAATTATAAAAGCATACTTTAGAAGGTACGTAAACATATATATATATATAAATCAGACTAGTATAATTATTAATGTACATCTTTATTTTTTTGAAGTACACAACAATTACATAAACACATTTTCACACATTTTTATTTACACATTATTTAAAACTCTCTCTCTCTCTCTTTATATATATATATATATATATATATATATATATATATACGAAAATAGTATGTATATTTGGGGTGCATATATAACATAAATTAAATTGTCGCTAGCGGACTATTAGTTGCCCTAAAGTTTATAATTTATTTTAATGTGTAATTAAGAAGTAAATGTAAATATGTTGCATTACTTTAACACAAAATAACATTAACCTGTCTTCAAACAACGTTTAAAAGAAATAAATATCAACAATTTAAAACAATTTCACGGTCAAAATAAATAATTCTCAAGTGAATATTTCATATCGTTTGTTACGAAAGAATGTGTAATACTTTATTATAGTCAAACACGTTTTCTTTTTAACGATTCGACAATTTAGTTCGATACATATAAAAATTATTTTATTTACAAGTTCGACAGTCTAACTAAAATAATAAGCATTATTTCTAACATCTGTACATATGTAATATTGTATAAGAACTAAATGCCATATATATTTACTTTTGTTTATAAAGTTTATACGAACAAAGATTATTAAAAAAAAATTAAACAAAAAAATCGTCTAAAAAAATATTTGTATTTAACATATCAAATAAAATGAAATTACACATTTTCTTCAATTTCGGTAAATATATATAATTAAATATATTTTAAACGAATCAACCACATCTCTTCCTATAAGGAAAATGACTATAAAGATTAGGAACTATTATACCTAATCGCACAAATAAATAAAATTATAAATGTATCTAATAAAATTAACGAAAAGAATAAGAAAATAGTATAAATAAACAGTTCATACGTATATAAAGTTAACAGATTGAAAAAGTTTAATAAATAATTTCTATTAACATATTTATAAAACAACTTTTTCGAATAATATACGTACGTTTGAAGTTAACATTGTCTCATTATTTTAAATATAGTTAACACTAAGAAAATGAATCAGTACACATGTATATAAATAACTTTGACGCTAAAATATGTGTATAGACGTGTTTTTCTAACAGCGATTCCCCCACGCTGTGCATAAACGAACTTTGACCGAACGGCAGAAGTGTTCTCAACGCAGTTGTATCACAGCACGAGATAAAATGGTACTAAAACTACTTTCTGTAATACTTATTTATATTACCTTTTATTATATATAATACAGCTACAATTCTAATAAACACATATCCAAGAAACAATTCATTCATTTTTAAAACAAATATAATAACTACTATGTTCATTCAAAATAATACAAATGTTACTGTAAAGTTAGTACAAATATACAAGGAAAATAAAATTATCAAATACATTAAAGCATACCAATTTATATTGTACTTAAAACAGCCAACTAAAAAATAAATTCACAAATGGTCTGAATATAAATCATTTGATAATAAAGTACGTATGAACACTATAAATATATTCATTTATATATTGTTGTACACT
The DNA here is from genome assembly GCA_034766995.1 of Acanthacorydalis orientalis. NCBI lineage: Eukaryota > Metazoa > Arthropoda > Insecta > Megaloptera > Corydalidae > Acanthacorydalis > Acanthacorydalis orientalis. The sequence goes on from CM068317.1 coordinate 43,918,236, forward strand.
GCATTAAGAATAGTTTTTTATTTATTTGAATTACAACTAGCTGATTAGTTATTACTGGAAATTTGAATGATATCAACATTCAACAAATTAATGTTTTGATTACTGAATCTGATGACGATTTAAAATAAAAGAATAAAAACGAAATACAAATATTTTTTTTCGAACAAAAATACTATGATGTATATTTTTTACGATGTCAAACAAATAATAAAATGCGTAAATATTATTTTTCATTTTTGATATTTATAATCATAATTCTTTGAGAGCTTATACTTCATTTTGTCACTATGTATACGTCTGCGTGAGTAACAAAATATATTTTTAACACTACAATCAAAACCGCAAACAGTTACATCAAGGAACAACTGATACAACTTATCAAAATTTACAAGATAGAGAAAATATACAAATTTTATCTATTTAAAGCAACTCAAAAACAAATATCTAAATGAAGTTGATTTACAATGATATTATTTTAATTTTTTCAGCAACACAGTATTGATTGACCCAACAAAATCATGCAGTTACATACTAAGTGTTTATTTAATAAAAGAGTCCTTTCACGATTCAGATATACATTAGGCACTCTCCCCCAGATACACAATATATATATATATATACATACATACATACCATATTATGTTGAAAAGCATAAAAATGATTTTTTTGCATAGCATTTGTAAAAATAATATATTGTACGTATAATATTTTTCCAACCACAACTGTTACCATAAATTAGTCACATTTTTTAATATACAATTAGCATTACTCATATAACTACACTCAAACAACGTGTTTTAAAAGTATGTACATACATTTTATTCTTAAAAAGTTTTTTGTTTGTACCAAAGTACGAAAATACTATTTAATAATAATAATTATATGAACAACTAGTACTGATTAAATAAAATATTTTTTTTTATTTCTTGCAGTTTTATTTGTCTACTTAGTCTTCAAAACATTACAACAAGTAACAGTTATCTAGATGAAAATTTATTAGAAAGTTTTCATGTACTATTTATCACAACTATTTTACATTCAATTCACTACTGTAAATGGCAATCTGAAAATTAGAATAAGTCAATATTTAACTTTTCAGATCTAACAGAAACATATAATATTTACTGTATTTTAACAACATGTTTGGTATAAGGTATCGTTTAAAATTTCAATATTAGAATGCCAATTCAATAAAGAAAACGATAACGTGATATTTTCTTAACATTAAACAATGTACTTACTTGAAAGTATATACAAATACTAATAAAAACAAATTATTGTCTTTTAATTAAATAACTCCACAAAAAATTGACAAAAATCACAAATAAAAAGTAACATTTTTAACAAACTACTGAAACTATAAATAAAATAAAAATGACATGAAAAACCACACATATTAGTGCGTGCGTGCGTGCGTATGTATGTATGTATGTATATATATATATATATATATATATATATATATATATATATATATATATATATACATATATATATATATATATATATATATATATATATATATATATATATACACACGAAATAAATTACTTAAAACCTGCATCTTTCGATAATTATACATATGCATTTATGAACAGAACTGTTTGATTAAAATCAATTGCATATAAAACAATGCTTTCTAAATACATTTATTTTTAAGTATTATATATTTAATTCGATTAACTACCTTGACATGGTAGTCTATTTGAAAACTATTAAAGGTGAATTTTACAAATTCAAACTTCGATACAATCATGCAGGCTTTTATGATTCAATAATGCATTATACTTATAAATCAAAAACAATGAGGAATGATTAGACGACAATAAATTACAGTATTAACATCTATATCTGAAGTGAAACGTTCATGGTCTGGATTTTACCAATTATATTATTAAAAAAGAAAATACTGTAAGCAATGTAAACACTCATACAGAATTGACAATTGAATTTCTTAGAATGTAACAGCGATCTATTAATTACTGGAGATATATATATATATATATATATATATATATATATATACACGCATACATATTCACACATATGCTAGATATTTGAACTATTAATTGCATAACAGTTTTATATTCCCGCCATACAGTTTTCACATATTCTTATATATATAAAACTGTTAAACAATTACTTTATTTTTAATAGCTCTATGCAAGTATAATAATACTTTATAAACTACTCATTACAATCTTCCACTAAAGAAAGCATCTCATTTACTCAACGCAAGTATTTAACACAGCTGACGTAAATATGCACGACGAAATTAATTACGCTGGCCAGATGCCATGAAAAATCGAGCTAATATTTAACATACAACTTCTTTCATATAGTTTAAAATATATATAAATCAGTGAGAATTGTAACTGAACAATACGTTAGAACTTCATGCAAGTTTTATTAAACTAGTTCATTAATAATGTACATATAGATATCAACTGATTTGATTATATTTTTGTTAACCTTACTATTATCTTGGGCTTATATATTCAGGTATCTATCTATAAATATATAAAATATATAAGATAGATTTGTGTATATATGTATATGTATATATATATATATATATATATATATATATATATATATATATATAGAAAATAAATATTAAAATTATTGGAGGAGATAATCTATCTCTTATAAAATAAATGTGATCACAAATAATTACGCACCGCAATACGGTGATTAAACGATGACTAAGCCTCGAGGACGCCGCATATATATGGAGAAAGAGCGGACCTATTTACAAATCAATAAAACATGTTTGAGACAGAACAGTCCGGTATACAATGTAAAAACGCGTACAGAAATACTCCTAACGCATTACGAATAGCGCATACGTACAAAATTCCAAGTGTGTCATCTAACTCCAGCAGAATCTTTCTATATGGATTGTGTATACTTAGAGAATTTTATTGTTGGTAGATAAAAAGCGTATTATAACATGGAAATAACTCGTACGTATGTATCGAAGGTGTACCACGTATGAACTATTAAGTATATGAATATTTCATATCACCTCGAGAAATTAAATAGGTACCGCCGTTCGATTCTGTAAATTTGGATTTTGCTAGACGCAATGCATTATAAATACGTGTATTTCCGGCGTTGAATGATACACATTTCACATATCTGTCGCCTTCCCCCTCCAATCTTCCTTTACATCGCCATCAGTCGACGAAATTTAATCAGCAGCCAGGTGTATGAAAAAATGATTTAGAATATCTTTTGTAATTATAAACAAACTTGTACAATTCCACAGATTAAACATAAATTATGAGTCCAGGTATGAATGAATGTATATACTGTGTTAGATGTATATATATAATATACATGTGTGTGTATGTATGTATATATATATATATATATATATATATATATATATATATATATATATATATATATATATATATAATTAAAATACACAGCGCAACGCAAATAGAATTCTATTTTAAAATAATCAATTTATAAAATTAACAGCTGACGACGAAATCATACAACATATTATAAACCAGCAAAATGATTTGTTTTTTTTCAATTACAGTCAGAATATAATAAGTTCATTGAAAATTATAAAAATAGACTTAAGAAGTAAAAAGTAAACGAAATATGAAATTAGGCATATAGAAACACTATATACACGGTGACATACTTGAATAACCGTAACAAAAGAATGTGATTTTAAAATATTGCTTTGTAAAACTTAGAAGTAATAATTAATACGTAAACAATCTTACCTTGTAGAATAATAGTCCAAACATAATTGTACACTACTAATACACAAAAAAGCACTCACTAGCAGTCAATTTTATTTACAATTAAGAATTATTAAAGTAATATGCAATGTTCGCAATGTTACACGTTAATGTCAAAACACAAACATTTGTTTACTTATGATTTATTCGATTGATTATTGTTTTAAATCAAATACCTATTATCACAAACAAATTATATTTGAACGACGAAACCACGAAGCACACTTTTCGAAATAATTTTACACTTATTTTAACCTTAATTTATAGTTTCACAACAATTGAACATCAATTAAATAACAAATCTTAAGATTGCAGCGCGACGATTACAGAAATGGTTTTCGATACACGCCATTTCAAATGATCACGGACAGGACAAGAAACTAGCTCCGATCAGACACAGGCAGCGAGAGTAGAAATGTATGTAACAGAACCATACACAGATATCCGAAAACAATTAGTTGACGATTATCGCTTAAGGATGTCACGATCACGTCAGTTATCACTCACAACTTATTCAGCATTACTTGTCACAATGTTTTATCACATTTTTTAATGACGCGACGCGATATTTCCACAATTTGAGACGTTTTTATCAACGGACGACTCAAAGCTGGAGGTTCACTTCACTCGCTAGGTCTCTGTGTGTATTCATTTGCACGAAGCAAAATGGCCGGCTGCTATCCTCTACTCTTGCCATACCATACCGATGTCAGTAGTATTGCTTGGCCCGTTTTACCGACTCAAAACCCCCTTGCCCCTTGGTCCTTGTCTATCACACAACGATGACCGCTCATTCGATTTTATCTGTCTCGCTCACGTGAGAGCTGCAGTTACACTTTGATTGAGAAGTACTGTTTACAGCGCACTAATATTAATATTGTAATTGCTATTACTCTGGTAACATGAATGATTTATGACCTGTTTGTATTATATTATTATATTTTATTTTTATTTTTGAACTATTATTATAAATATTTTTTTAAGTGTTTTATAGCTAATTTAAATTTGAAATATTACTTTTCAAATTATTTTGACAACTTATAAATACATTAACTACACTTCATTAATTTTTAACGGCACAATTTCTAATCACATTCTAATAACGACGTTTATTGTTGTTCTCATACGATTTTAAACAGTACAGTATAAATCAATTAAATCACTTTAAACGCAGATTCGAACCGGAGACACTTATCACAGACATTATCAGAACCATGAACGGAACACTCTCGGCTGTAACTCACAATTAACAAAGCTATTATTTATTATGTTGCTAATTTTAGTTTAACCCTTCATGAAGTATTTTTCATTAGTAAAACATTTTTCCGTAAGTTATTTTTATTGTTAATTCTTTAAAAGCTAGTTGTATTCTTTTTTTTATTATATTTACTAATAGAAAAAGTAGTTGTTTAAAATGCGTTAAGATATGATCAATTAGAACTAAGTCGTCTTAAAATCAATGTATGAATTTTTTTCTTCTTTAATACTCATTTTTTTAAATAAATATTTAATAGGATTATCTACAGAAAAACATAACAAAATACATATTTTTACCACTTATCATTCACTTCGTAATTAATTCTTAAATAATTAATTCAAGCCAATATGTAAATATTTGTATGAATTACAAAAAAGAATTAAGAATATCATTTAATTCTGTTCAATCGTTTCTAATTCTTTACAACAAACAAATCTGAATATAATATCGATGACTCCAATTAAGTATACCGTTACTGAAGGAGTTAACTTATTGTAAAAATAAACACATTAAAAAATCATTATTTTACAAAATTAACCACTACTGATACTATTTTCTAAACAATGGTTCTTCAACATTAACAAAAAAAAACAACAAACAAACAAAAATAATACGAATACTAGAAACATTAATATAATTAATAATTCTTACTGCTATCATATAAAATAAAATTGTTATATGATTAACATAAAATAATGGAATTAATTATACATGAAAATCATCATGAAAATTAAGTATTTTATAAAAGAAATAATAATAATATTCATTTATGAAAGCTGGCTGAAAAGAATAAACTTGAAATAAAAGAAAATGTAAATAAAATACCATAAACTGTAGATGATCATTATATATATATATATATATATATATATATATATATATATATATATATTTATATATATATATATATATATATATATATTTATTTATATATATATATATATATTTATATATATATATATATATATATATATATTTATATATATATTACATGCATCCGTTATTTGCAATTTAATTGCTTATATTAAGACAATGTTATATGTTTTCCACAAAAAATCACAAAATTTAAGATTCATCTATATACAGGTCGGAGTATATTTTAAACACTAGTTTTATTTTTTATTATAATTGCTCTTTACTTACTTATATATTTTTATATTAATCATTATTTATTTGTGTTAAAAAAATCGAAAATACTTATAAAATACAACATATACATCGCTTATTTTATTTATATATACTAGTAATATTATTTTCGCTTTAATATAAATTTATTTTTCAATGAACTTGATATTCTAATTCAAAAATAAGTAAATAGTTTTAAATAGTAATTCAATAATAATATTGAAATAATTATTTAAAAACAATTCGAGCAAATTCAAATAAAAATACGGTCAAAACTGATAATATACACAAAAGGATTAAGTATAAAATAGTAAAGAAGAAAAAAAATATTTACGAACATATATAAATAGCCTCTCTTAATTTAAATGACAAAATTAAGACGTTTAATATTAGAAACTTCGAATAAATCAAGTTTTAAATGTTTACATCAGATAAGTGAATATAAATAATTTTCTATGGTAAATTAGTACCAAAAATGTAATTATTATAAGTAGGATATTATTAATAAAATAATATAAAATGTTGCGTTTTTAACTTCAATGACAACAAACAACAATATACAACTGTTGAATATATTCAATTTTATGTAAAATTTCATTTCGATAATATTAAATTTTATTTTATTATATATTAAATTTAAAATTCAATATAAAAATATGCGTCTAAAATGTATATATATATATATATATAATATTATATATATACTGAGATTCAATATTTGAAATACATTTTTTAAGTTGCGTCCTATGCTTTCAATTGCTATTGATTACCTGTCGATTCTACGACGCAGCGCAAGTATGAGGAACACATTTTCGTAGTATTAACGTTCCAAAATTGACCTATAAAACAATAAAATTCTTCAAAATTTTATCTGAAATTAGTGGAATGTAAATATAGTGTAACTAACTGAATATACATATATATATATATATATATATATATATATATATATATATATATATATATACACATGAAGAATAAAATGCCCTGACATAATGTTAATGATTAAATGGGATAAGAATATTAGAAAATACATCAGAAAGGCATGGAAAAGGAAATAATGAATTGTTCAAATTGGAAAAATTTGAAAAAAGAATTTATCTAGCAACAGATTTTCAAAACCTCTTAATTATATATATATATATATATATATATATATATATATATATATATATATATATATATATATATACATGAAGGGTGGGAAAACTGCAGCTCACTAGCCGCATGCGACTCCTAAAGCTACTCTGTGCGGTTCCCCAGACAATATTGTGTTTTACTGCCATTTTTCCTAAACTTTTACATTAATAATCTATTGTGGTATAGTATATAGCAATATTAGAATATTTTATATATAAACGGGTAATTCACGTTATCTTTTCAATCATCCATATGCATTATGTGTCCAAACTGCTGCTTAAAGTGGCTGCACGGTTATGGACAATCCTTAAAAACGATATGAAACTAAACAATTTTGTTAAGACCTACTGAATGGAATAAAACTAAATTCGGGACAGGTTACTGTGCAAATTTTTGGGAAAATATCTTTAAAAATGTAATTTTTAACACGGTCCCGGCAACTTTTAACTGAAAAAATAACGAGTTCAACGAGTAGAGATTAAAAATATTCTACTTTGGTGAGTAGGACTACTATATAGTTGTATTTTTTATTATTTATATAAGGTCGCTAGAAAAAATAATTGCGGTTTTTTAACACGATTTTCTTACCGACCTAATAAATACATTTTTTAAATAATATTTTCTGTTTATTTCCTGTTTTCTAGCTCTTAACCATTCAAAAATGTATGAAAAGTATTATATATGGCTCTTATTATCGAAGAATTTGCCCACTCCTGATATATATATATATATATATATATATATATATATATATATATATATATATATTTAAAAAAAATAATTCGCCATTAATTTTTGAATGAATTTAGGCATTTTCGTTATTTCCGAATATTTTCGTATACAATAAAATACATTTAAATTAAATTAAAATTACTCTCCACTGGATGTCCCAATAAAACGAGAAAAGAACAAATCTGGATCTGAATGCAATAATTGTATATTTATAGTAACATGATTTTATATTAATAAATATTTTTTACATAAATACAAATATATCACCCGACGTATACGTTATATATATATATATATATATATATATATATATATATATATATATATATATATATATATATATACATACATAAATAATGTAGAACGTACATTTATGTATATGTAATAATTGCATGAGTATATAATTTTATTAAATGAAACAAAATTCTCGTTGAATAAAACGGCATACGTATCCACCACCACACATATATGCATAAGCTCATGTATGAACAGAGGCGCATGCTAAATTTTTTCATACTCTGCAAACTGTAGGTTATACTTTTAAACGGAACTTTTGTCCACAAAATCATTGGGAATTTAAAATTTTAAAAATTATTTTATAATAACATTTAGTGATATGTCTACATAAACAGATAAAAAATAAAAAAGAGTAAACACGCGGTGAAAAGTAATTGAAACTGATTGTTGAATGTAATATAATTAAAAAGCAAAACAATGAATCCACTATTTTTTACATTCCGTCGAAATAATTTCGATTACTATTTACAGAACAAAGAAATCAAAAGAATATAGAACAATAGTAAAGAGTTGATTGTGAGAGAAAACATGGAATATTATACAAATATATACAGACATCATTATAATATTAGCAGGAAATATAACCGATAAATAAATAAAACTAAATCTAGTAAACACTTAAGAAATTGTTAATTAAAAACATTTTTTTTACAAGAAAACACAAAATAAAACAAAAATGTCTTTTATTTAAATAAATAAAGTTTAAATAAACAAAATCCATGAAACTGTACGAGACTGGAACAAATAATGTCAAAATCAACTCACATTTAGCCACCCAATTCAATAGTTCTGGATTATTGATAAAATTGATAAAATAATGTCTTTACTCTTACTCAAAACGAATAATGCACACAACTAAAAAAATATTTTTTTTATTTTACATATCAACGACGAATTATTTTTCAACTGATTAAATTATTCAATAATAAGCGAATGTCGAGCAAAATGAATAATAGAAAAATATCTTATATACTAAGATTAGTGCTATAATAACATTAAAATGTATTTTATTTTACTGACATGTTAATACTAAATAATAGTAATGCAAAAATAAAACAAATTGTTCCATAAACAATGATCATCAGTAAGGGTTAATTAATTTATTTTTTTTAAAAAAAAACTAATAATTATAGACTAATAATTAAATTTTATAAATAAAAGAACACTTTCAAAGCCACAAACTTTTCTTTCATTAAAAATACTACTTTAAAATATACTAAATAATAAATTACTATTTATTTCGATAAAAGAATACTTAGTTCTATTTAGAACGTTTTATTCTGTGACAATATTTATGTATAAACACGGGCCAATCTAGAAATACAAAAGAGAAACAACCTGGGTATTTTTCTATAAACCGCCTCATATAATATTGTAATTAAGGATTTTTTTATATATTAAACAATTATAAATGTGTACATCAATTTTTAAAAAAATATTAGACATTAAAAATCTACATAAAGTGAAAAAAACATTATGAAGTAACTCAGTGTCAGATTCAATTTCGATCGTTCCGGAAAACTAAAGTTTAATTAGCGCCTTTTTGCTCCCATGATATACAGGAACTATTATTAAATTTTCTACGCCATGGGTATGTTATAGCTTTGTAAATGATCATGCGAAAGAATTTTTTTAATAATATCTATTCTAGACAGAATAATAATCGCATAATTATAAAATAATTAGTATTATTTGTGTTCGTGTATCTTAAATTCAGTAATTCGGTTCATATGAATTTTGAGAAGCCTATTTTAATAGCACAGCACTACGGAGCCTATTGAACTAATCATGTAATCAATCTGTGTCGACAAGTAAATAAAATGAAAATGTTAAAACAGTCCAAAAATATAAAAATATGTACATTACGAAATTATTATTATTAATTTTTCACAAAAGAGAATTTTTCGTGTTAAATCAACAAAAGTAAAATAATTGAATACAAAAGTAAAGAAATTGTATATTACAATTTAACATAGATAGTTTGCCCTCAATAGAAATTTATAACATTTTTTTTATTAAAAAATCCAAAGCTTGCAAGCTATTATTTTTTTACAAGCTGAAACAATATAAAAAATAAGACTTTAATTTTACACTTTATATTCTAACCAATAATTATTTTTTTAAAAAATACGCTTAATCTGAAAAAAAATCTATAAACGAGCTTGTATGTATTAAATTAAAATATTATAACAATTTATATTAAAAAAATATATTTTTCTAAATACTTAATTGCCAGTTATTAAAAAAAATAATTTAATACTTATAAAGATTTGTAAATAAATTTATAAATATAACGTTAAAAATAATCTTTTTTAAATGATACAAAAACATATACAAAATAAATAACTTCATTTAAAATGTGCCAAATATATAGAAAATACATTCCATTTGAAATGTACAAAAAGGATTGGAAAAGGCGAGTTTCGTTAAAAATCCAACTACGCCACTGTTTAATTCTAAATGAAACAAAAAAGATATATTAAAATAATATTATTTATACTTTTCCCGATCGAAATTTGTACTGTGTACACCGGTCTTCAATATATGAGTGTTCCCCTCTGGCGTCCTCAGTCAACATGCACAACACTCTCATTGCCCTGCACCAGCGGACAAAGACCGAACACATGCTTGCGGGAGGGGAAAAAAGATAGTCCGCTCGCTCCGCTAAAGAACAGAACTGTGAACGTGGTGCTTGCCACATCTGAAGCGGGGAGGGAGTGTTACCCATCTATTGGACTCAAACAACTGTCGTATAGCAACGAGCCCAAGTCCTTTCTCTGCAATATTATACACCAAAACGATGATCACATCAATACCTAGCATCGCATTACGTTCCACACCCAAAAACCAACGCCGAAATGCATCAAAAAACGCCAGAAACTCACTAATATCATAATATTTTCCAAGATTACGTGTACACACTAATGTTTATCGTATATTAAACAGTTGTTACAAAATTGACAGTACTAAATTTTTTCGCTAATCTCGAAAAAACAGTGTCGCGTTATCAAATATACATGTTTGGCACATGAATTTGGGGCAGAATTGAATGTAGAATACGTTGCCGCAATCGCCTAATCGATATCTCGAACGGGCCGTGACATACACAAGGGAAATGCTTTTCTTGATAAATGTAATAAGAGTATTGGCTGTATGAATATTAACCAACGTCAGATCTTGACAATTTCACACAAATATACACTTATCGCACATCAAATAGCACTGAAATTCGACGAGAAAATCAAATATGACATCAGTTTAACCGTAACTTTGCTCCAACTCGAATTAAACGAAACTGTATCTATTTAAAAGCAAATATAAGACTGATTCATACATTTTTGAAAGAATACATGGAAAATGTGTAACTTTAATTAAAAATCATACATACACACGTGCTGTACAGCATAACCTACGACTCAATCATATGAGCATAAATATGAATAACGAACGAGTACCATGATATATGATAAAATAAATTTGTATTCTTATACTGTTCACTACATTCAAAATACTAAAAAATATATATCGGATAGGAATGTGCATGTATTATACATGAATGTAGGCTGAAATTATTCGTAGAATACAGCAGTGTGACTAGATAATCGATATCTTGAACGGATATCGCAATATGAACACGTAAAAATTTATGGATTGCGCTATACACAAAACAAAGAAATAAACTACACAAACTGATAAATATGTACAAATTTCATTGGAAATGTATATTTTAAATGTATTGATGTCATCGCTGTTTAAATATTTGGCAATCTAATGATACGATTATTTTTTAAACGAATTATCCGTTTCTGATTTAATTTAAGATATTACGTTTGACGCGCTACTTGTTGAGTTATATATATATATATATATATATATATATATATATATATATATATATATATATATATTTGCACAGTTTAATTTATGCAAATTAATAATTTTATAACACAATTTAAAGCCCACTGTATTATAAAATAATAATACACGAAATCGTTTATTTTCAAATGGTTACAAATTATTATTTATTTAGTCTTTAATTTTACGTTATATATATATATATATATATATATATATATATATATATATATATATATAGATATACATGGATTCAAAAATATAATACAATCTAAAATATACTAAGTTATGATTGTAGACGGTAACATTTTGTGTATTTAAGTTTTAATATATTTGTTTTAATTAAAACTGTTTCATTTAGTATACCACACTCTTGTTTTATTGCCGAAAGGTATTACTCTTTCTAAATAAACTCTTTTCTTTTATTGATTCCCAAGTAGAAATTTAATACATTCCCAAGTAAAAATTTGACTTAGAAAATCAAAATTTAAATGAAATTTATTTACCAACTACATAGACAAATTAACTTTATATATATTAAAAGTTAATAACATGCTTTAAATGCCAGAAAAATAATTGTTTATATTTTTTAATACCGATGTGTTTTCTAAAAAAATACGATTTTCATTTAAGTTTTCCATATTTATATAATGTATAAAATGTATATAATGTATAAAATGAAAATAAACATATTTATAATGGATATTAGTGAATTTGTATTTTTTTTTGTACATATTATGATTTCGTACATATTGAAATGAATATCTTTTATTACTAATCATTGCTTTACTTCAGTTTTATCAAATTTGAAGATGTAAGTCTTCAGTAAGAATTATGTACATTTGTGCACAATAAATATAAAATAACATTTTTAACAAAGTTATTAACTCATTTAAATACTTCTTTTCTAAAATCTACTAAAGACAAATATTGAATATATGTTTATAAAGTTAAATGCTAAAATTTTTTTAAAGAATATAATCCTGATTAAAAAGTATTTTTTTCTTTAACTATTATTTAGTTTTACTAAGGATTTGCACATTTCGGTTATGGGAATGTACAAGAAATAGATTATATGAAAATATTATTTTTGTTAAATATATTTTATACATGTGCATGTATATAAATATATTTTTTGTTTTTTCATACTATATGTTTTTATCTTTTTCATTGCTCTGAAAGATTGCAGATAGAAAGCTAGTCTTTTCTATATTTTTATGGCTGTACATTGTTTTATTTTATTAAAATAATTATAAAACGTAAGAATTATAGAAAAGTATGCCATGATAAGTTACTGTTTTAATTTTTAAATGGAATTTGTGATTGATTACGTCTTTATAAATGTTTTGTATAATATGTAGTGTATGTATATATATATATATATATATATATATATATATATATATATATATATATACACATATACATAATTAACAATGCTCACTTCCTGAGAAAAAAAATATAATTCACAGAAAATAGAAATTATTAACATATAATCAAGAACTGTAAAAGAACCGAGAAACAAATACTGATGGAATAAAAACATATCAGCAAATTTATTGGAATTATATAGAAAGAGACGTACTAAACCATTGAAATAATTTAGAGGAGGAATTTATGCAGTGGTTGATTACCAGAAGTTGTAGATAGCCTCAAATTTAATTTGCTGTCACCTTTTTTGTATCATGGTTGGTTAAAATACACATAAATCATAAATCACCCCATAGAAATTTACATCTAAATAAAGACAGTAAACGAATAAATGTCTAATATAAAATGAATACATGTATACTTAACATACTTTCAATTTTCTATAATAGAACATGTTTATTAACGATTAATTACAAATAAATAAATATTTCATTCTGATATGCTTAGACAAAATGAGATATGAATGTATAATAAGAATTATAATGTATGAGTTTGAATATTAAATAGATTCATACATACATACACACACATACACATACATACATATATATATATATATATATATATATATATATATTTATATATATATAATGTATACACACACTTTACAAATTAATTTTTAATGATATTCACTACATTTACATTTATCGATATCTTTTTGAAATCTAATATTTTTTTATAATTTACAATTTGACAAATAAAACACGATTTGATATATATATATATATATATATATATATATATATATATATATATATATATATATATATATATATAGAAACTGGTAATGGCAAATAAGACATTAGTAAAATAAATGTTCATCGGCATGGAAAGCAAGTCATTTGATTTTTTTAATATGATATAACGAAATAAAAATGGTTCATTATATGTATATGTCCTAAACAAAGAAGATCGAAGAACCACTTCCAACTTTAGAGTTGGCAGATGGGGATGGAGCATTGAAAATAAGAGCGGAGAAAACCGATGCAGTTTATGCGGAGTTATATAATTCACATTCATTGAAGAACTGTTCTAGAAGATACGTATAAAAGAAAAACTTAATACTGAACATCAATATGGCCAATATCCAATTTTTATGAAAATGGAACTACTACAAATATCTTGTTGAATTACTATGCCACGCTTTCACAAAAAGACTGAATTGTAGTTTTCAAAACCTCTATATAATCTCAATTAATTCTTAATTAAGTAATAATAATTATATATAAGATTATTAACATTTAAGTCTCAGCAAGTATTAAATAAAGGTAAAAATAATATATTTTGCATCCCAGTTACACTCCATCTTAGAATTTGAAAATAAATGGATTTAAGAAAAAGAAATAGAAAATCTAATTGAGAACTATACAGTTAATTAAATTAAGTGAGTTTTTTTCTATATTATTTTTGCATTATAAAAGTATATTATTTTCAATATTTCTTTATATATATCGTCATTAATAATGTATAGCAAATAATTACTCAACTATTAAAATAGAAAAATGTCTTCTACACACAAATGATTACCTCAATCGATACACAACTCTCTTTCATAAAACATTCAATAGTTGATGACTGACTATTTTGACATGATTAATTCTTGAATTCATTTTTACGGCAATGTCATCATCCACTGCACTGATTTAAAAAATATATTAATGCTCAAGAACTAATTGAAATAATTTAAAAAAATACTTCTAATGCTAAATAAGTTTAAAATAATCGATAAAATTCAATAAAATAAATAAATTATTTATAAAATACAAATTACTTCTAATTGAAATGAAATTAAATAGTTTTTCTTCGATACATATATATATATATATATACACACTTGTTTACTTAACTAATATCAATAATAAAACCAAAACAATGAACTTGTATTCAAGATATTATAATTATAAATAAATACTATTATATTTAAATGTAAATACATTACTGATTTTTTTCTATCATTACATCATAAATTATACAAAAAATGTGTGTATGATAAATATTAATGTTCACATTTCTATTTTTATAAATTTTTCAGAAATTTGCATAATAATAAATTATATTTAAAACAATTTCTGTCAAATAGCAATGAATGTTATTTATTTACAAAAAATCAAATTTAATATAAACTTCAATAAGAAAACCCGTCTGATTTCTTTCTTATATTATATATTTTGAAAAATTATTTGATATTAATTTCACAGTAAGCCTACAAACAGAATGCCGGTCCAGAGTAAAAGCTAATACCGAATAATTGGGGTTAGTCTGTTATGAAAACACTAACGAACGGGCTCATTGGCCGACGAGAGTGAAAAATATGTACAATATTCGACAGAATGAATGGTTGACTCATTCCAATTCTCTTCAGTTAGGGAAAAAATGAGTACAGAATTGTATAGTTTGCATTTTTGTTTAAATTCCGATTATGATCGTTTGACGTCAATGAATTAGAAAATAAAAGAAAATTTTTAATTCACAAGAAATGAATGTTTTAATAGAATGATTAATTAATTCGCGTAATTATTATTATTCTTTTTATTAAGTAAGATGTTATTTTATTTGAAGTAATTTAAATCATTAATTGTAAATAAATAACTTTTATTTACTCTTCATATAAGAAACATAATATTACAGTACATAATTCTTTGAAAGAGCTTCTTATCATTAAACCATTTCATTTTTTCTCATTATAATGTATTTCATCAATCATTCAGTTTGATATATTTTCATATCAGAAATGTAAACTAATCTATTGAAATAAATAATACATTTATTCGTTATGAATTTCATTTTTACCATATTTTTCAGCTGTAAAAATAGTTTTATACTTTTTTTTCAATCCATTTTAAATTAATAGTTGATATAGATATTTTTACAATAAAAAATTAAAAGTTATTAAACGAAATAGACATTTATTTCATATAAAAGTATATTTTTTCACTATTTTTTTCCTACTATTAACTTAAAGCAATCATTAGATGACTTAATAATAATTATGAATGACTTAATATTAATTGTAAGTAACGCTCTTCAATGTTCGAAGAAAAATTTGAATAACAACAACTAGCATTTTAAAATGTGTTATACTTTTGTCGCACACTTGTGAAATATTAAAATAAAAGATTGTCAATAGAAAAATTAACAAACAAGATTGTTTAACTGGAAATAAATTGAAAGGTTGAATACTGAAGAAGAACAAAGATTTGAGATAAATTTTAAGTTTTTACTACATGGAGTTGAAGCTTATATTTTAGATGGAGGTGAAAATTTTGTGTCTTTACTGAAAAATTATATAACGGTCTATAATTCTTAAATAAAGAATACTTTTTAAGTAAAATAACAAAGCCTACTTAACGTAAAATCAAGAACAAAAAGCATTTTCACTATGAGAGGAAAATAAAACATTTAGTATCGTTTTAAGGAAATCACATATCCATATAAATAGTTGTGTGCTCTTTAAATCCATAATCTGTACAGAGATTTTAAAAACCCTTTGAGTAACAGCTATGTATGTGTGTTTATATATACATATACATATATATATATATATATATATATATATATATATATATATATATATATATATAAACATTTTCTTGATATCAGAACTTGTATCTGTAGTTATATCAATAATTGTTATCATTAATTGCTAAATTATATTCACGAATTTCATATCGGCATGTGTGCAAAACACATTAACACATAATAACACGAGTTTTAATATTCACTCGTACGTAATACGGTTTTCACTGAGGTGGGTTTTCATACATGTGCGCGTTTCATATAATCGAACCATGAAATTGTTTCTAATATTATTTATCAACGTAATTAATTAATACCTTTAGAAAGTTTTAAAGTGTAATAAATGATAAATGAAATAATGATTTTTTTACATTATTTTGCTAATATAACTCCATACTATTTTTTACATTTCAGAAAAAATATTATATGTAGATATTTAAATCTAACAATTTTTACAATTTTTATTATTGTTATTATTTAATCAAGTATAACGTTATTTTATTTAAACTAAATTTAATTATTAATAAAAATCTTTTATTCGATTTTCTTATCACTAACATAAAATTACATATTAATTAAATAAAAATATTACAGTATAAACTTCTTTAAAAAGGATTCTTATCATGGAAACATTTTACTTTTTTTTCGTTTAAATCATTTTATTAATTATTATTTAAGTAAGTTTTTTTTACTCGCCTAAAAAGAAACTAAATATACTTTTTTATAACATTACATTTGTACCTTGTCCTTTAATTGAAAGAAAAATATATTATTTTGTACTGCCGTCAAGTAAGTTAACGTTTTATATATAATACTTATTTAATTTTTGATTTAATAAGAAAATTTGATATAATAATAACAATAATAAAATTGAAAAATGACATTTACAATTAAACTAGAAAAGTAAACGTTATTTTAGAAAACAAAAAAATCCGTACAAAGCAATCTTGCTCTGACACCAATGTAAAAAATGTACTGTTTTATGAGTGATTTATAAATATAAATATATAACCAACAAAATAATACAATCACTAAAATTTAAATTAATATATGTTATATTAATATATTTACAGTGTAAACATAATTATAGAGATGATATGAATTTTCAATGAAATATCTTTAGTATCGATATTAATAAAAATGTAAAACCTCAAAATATGCTTTCGATTGTGGCTGAGTTGGTGAATATGATGAACACGCATCAAGTGGCACGTTGTGTACTCGATAACGAGTAAACTTTATATGCTTCTCTTTGTTATTGACTTTCTTGTATTATCGAATTTTGAAAATTCCTTTTCAAAAATATATAAATCATGTAAATAACATTTCTTTCAAATTTACTTATCATTTAATATTAACAACAAACATATTTTTTTAAGTAAAATTAATTCCTTAGAATAATTTGTCAGCGTTGACAAACTTAATTTTGTTTCCTTAAATTTTTTCAAGGTAAAATATGTAATCAAAAATCGATTTTTTGATATATTTAACCTATTGAAACCCCAAAAAAAATACTTTCAGTTTTTAACAACATTTAATAACCGAAATAGATGTTTTTAGGTGCATTTGTGTCCATTCGTAGGAAAAAAATGTGAAAAAAATTCAATTTTTTTTACTAAAAAGTAAAAAGTATAACCATTTTTTAAATCAAAAATCGAAAATTTAAATATTGTATTGTTTATATTAAATTGAAGCTGATAGAATAAACAAACGTATTTCGAACAAAAAATTGCTTTTGAAAATACCATAATACTTATTTTTTGACAAAACTTAAATTCGATATTTTATGGCTTTTTTATCTATTAACTCTTAATCATTTTAACTACACTCATACACACACACACACACACGTATATATATATATATATATATACACATATAACTGTGAATAAAAAATATGCAAATCGAGTAAAAAATTTGTATCTAAATAAATTAAACGTATGTGAAAAAATATTTCTCTTTAAATTGTCAAACCTTTTTATACCTTAACTTATTACACTATAAAAATATGTTTTTAATGATAGAATGTGTAATACTCTCAATTAAAAAAATATATAAACATTTTAATAATTAAACTGATAAAATAACATTTGAAAACAGCAGCGTGGAAATTGAAAAGAATGAGTTACAGGAGATTGTAATCTAAAGTGTCTGAGACCACGAACGGGATCTCAAGGCACCCTGGACTAATGTTTGAATATTTACATTATATATATTTACATAAGGAATATTCTTTTTGGAAAGATTCACAGAGAAATGATTCATATTAAAGCCGGAGATTCGTTGATTCATAGTTTGAAAATCCCAACAAGAACGTTTCTACATTTTCAGTGTACTCTGTTATTGATTTGGGTAGCTTTCTTTTGATTTTGGTTTTCATTTTTTGAAATAATGTAAACAATTAAAATTGTATAATAATTTCTATGTCGTGATAATAGTGTTAGCTTTATATTTAAATCTTCATTTAGCAAATATGAATGAATTATATATCTCGAAGCCTGGATAAAATTACAAGGTGGATTATCTAAACTACATGCGAACATTAAATACATTTTTAAAGTAAATGTCTTAATTTGCAAGTGACATTTGAATTTAATTGTAGCCTCTGAATAAAGTCTATCAAATAAATTATATAAAAACCTATATAATCTTCCCGAACAGAAGATGCTTGTTAATCATTAAACTATTTAAAAATCCATTAACTAAGAATAACGTCGAATTCACGATGTTCAGTGTCGCGTCGACACACCGATCGTTTCAGCAAAACAATGCATGTATATATCTGTTTTTAGTAATTTCGTGTCAAAAACTCGTCAATCCGGCGAAGCGCAGAGAGAGCATGAGCGATGTATGTCTGAGAATGAAATGTCGTTGTAAAGGAGCACGAGAGGAGGCCATAGGCACCGTCAAATCAATAATATTATTTATAACGTGGCGGCGGGTGTCCGCTCTGTGCGCTAGGGAGATTGCCAACCGCTTCGCGTTTCGAACGGTACCGGCAGGGGGAGGCACGCGCGAGATATATCAGTGCGCGGGACACTGTAGACATACGTTTGTGTGACGTCTACTCGAATTATGTTTATCGATTGTTTTTTTTTTTTAATATTATTCTTATGAAAACGTACTGCTGTGCGAATAGTTCATGTAGCATGTACGGCGGCGTATTCATCTGCGGGGCGATGTTGCGTCATGTTTCTCTTATAAATATGAACGTGTAATATAATAGGTACATTTGCTTGAGCAGAATTACTATTTATTTACAAAATATTCGCTAGAATAAAAAATTGAACAAACAATTAATATTGTTTCCATACTACAAACATTAACTTGTACAAATACAGATGTTTTATTTTTTTACATTAGCACCTATTAGGACTAATTTTAAACAAGATGTAAATTTTTATACTATGTAATAGTTTTGAAAAAACACATATTAATCCTTAATAGCGTGTTTTAACAGCACTACATTAATAATGAAAATTAATAAAACAATGAAAACTGTAGATACTGTTTAAATCTCAAGATTTATTTCTACAAACTACTAAATTTGGATGCGAGTCATGAAATCTAATGTTTATGCAAAATAACGATCCTGATCATATAACAACGATTTGTTAGCAATGGAAAAGGATTATCACTTTTGAAATAACGCAGACAGTTATCTAATCTAATCTGATTGAATATCTGTGCTCCATTCTTAAACGTAGAATTATTTTATCGAAAAAAATACAGAATCATATTGAAAAAGTATGGTGAAAATTCCGAAAGCATTGAATATTCTTGAAAATATATAAATGGGAGCATGCGGAAACTTATAACAATCGCAACGAAGTAGAAGTTCTAAATCAACAAAAAAATTCAAATCATTTCTTTGTTATTTTAAGTAAAAAAATATTTACATCTAATTAAAATAAAAAAATAAACCTTTTATTTGAATAGAATATTTTCTTTGTTGTCATATTATTAAATATATTTATTAGATAAAAAATAAAAAAATCATTAATCAAATATTTTGATTTGTATAGATGTTTGTAAAATATAAACTAAACATTTATAAAAAGTTTTTTATATATGTACATATGTATAAAATTTATAATTAATAAGGTCGTACATTTAAGCCCTTTTAATGAAAATATTGAGCCCAATGCGAAAACATCCGCACTGGATAACAAATTTTATTTTTAACACAACGATCTCAACATTCAGTCTGTAATTTAAGAAAACAGTGATTATATAATTATAAAAATTAACTTCATGCACCTCTACACATAAAGTAATTGTATAAAAAATTATATTGTATATTTAAAAATTAACAGATTATTAATATATATTTTTCAAAAACATTTGTTGTCAAACATTCAGCAAACATGATCAATATGCCTAGAAGTTCAAAAG
>CM068317.1:43944748-43994748 GCA_034766995.1 Acanthacorydalis orientalis
ATATATCAAAAATTAAACTAATGCACAATTAAAAATGTATTTGTGGTGTTTTGACAATTACTTTTGAAGTGTTTTAATTATTTCACGGGATTTGTCAATTTTAAGCCTGCAGAAATTTCAAAAATATAAACATGTAGTTTTTTTGTTGACTGTTAATACAAGCCCTTAAATGTATACATATCTACATACATTTATAAACCACAAATTTCATTTTTCACTATTAACGGCCTAATTTTTTTTATTTTTAACTTTATTACCAAAAATATAAAAAAATATGTACATCGAACTATTACGTTATATTTACAAAAATGAATTAGCGTCAGTGAAATTATTAAAAGTAAAAAATAAAATAAAATCGAAAAAGAGGTAGGACAAAGGATGAAATTCCATCAAAATTGTTTACTATGGCATTAACGGAAGTGTTTACATCACTCAAATGAGAAGATAAGCGAATGAAAATTAAAAAATGAAGGTTACACCATCTCCATGTTTGCTAATAATATTGTTATCTTCACAAGCATTTCGGAAAAACTAAAGAAGATGGGTGAAATATTTGACGAATCCTGTTGAAAAATAAATCTCAGTATGAATGAAAACAAAACAAGCATAATGAGTTTGTTTACTTAAAGAAAATTAAAATAAAATATAGGGTATCAAAGTTACGAAGTGCGCGTATTAGGATCAACTTCTTGACAAATTCACTCAAGAAGTTGCCAGGAGAATAAAAATAAAGTGAAATTAATATGAACGAACTCCCTCGATATTTGAATTGAAAACTCCACTTTGAAAAGAAAAATATTCGATTGATATATTTTATTTATGTTTACTTATATAAGTAAAATATGTGTCACGAAATTATACAATGCAGAGAATCATGAAATGATATATTTGTACCTATTTAGTAATATAGGTGAAATAATATTGAAAATATAAAGAAGAGACAGAAGAAAAACAGAATGAATAAGAGAATAAATATGATTTACTGACAATTAAAAGAATAGTTTAAAATCGCAACAAATACTATATATATATATATATATATATATTAAGAATAGAAGACACCAAACATATTATTGGCTGAAAAAAGAAATATAGAAATATCTACAAAAAGGCCAATAAACAGGTGAAGTAATGATATCATAAAATGCATTAGAAATGTATTATAAAGAAAAACATTCTGTTTTTTAAATTGAAGAAAATTAAAAAGGATTTTATTCAGCAAAGTAGATTATTATCAATATATATATATATATACATATATATATATATATATATATATATATATATATATATATAAATTAATAATAGAAAGTATAAAAAATAAATGAAAATGTATGTTTAATTTTTTTGATTCACTTAAGCATTTTTTATCATTGTTGAAAAAATATTCAATTACAACGCTTATAAATATTTACATGGAAATAGAAAAATTGAACTGATACGAATTTAATTATATATTGAAGTTGAAATCGATACATAAAGTGTTTTGTTCTTTGTCTTCTAAAAAATCATTAATTTTACTAATATGACAAATGCCACAAATACAAGTAAAAGACGTGGCTTATAAAATGTCACGTGGGTATTTCATATTAATTTTTGACTAGCGCATGACTAGTGTATACTATTTATTTATCGACGAAATACCGATCATACAAATATTTTTCAAATGAAAACAAGCTAAGTAGTGTAATGTGAGATTTGAAGAAACTGAACGTTTTCTAAAATAAACATATTTATGTTTAAAGTGAAATTAGTTAGTTTAATCGATTAAATATTCTAAAATGACGGTGATATGAAATTTGTCATTTAAATAAAAGATACTTATATATTCCATAATAATGATGCTCGTATAAAAAAAAAAACAACACAAAATTATCCATAATTAAAGAAGTACACTTCTCAGCTATTAATTCAACATTTTCTTTAAACAGAAATCTACGTATATTTTATAGTAAATTAATTGTTAAACTAAAATAAACAATTGATTTCATGTAATTGTATTTTAAATATAAAAACACTAATAATAAAAAAAGGCTGAAGAATAAAAAAAAATCTTAAAATATATTTGGCAATCATATAAAGTTATTTCAAACATTTGATCTAAAAATACTCTCAGTTCGCATAAAGTAAACACAAGTCATCTGTTTTCATTATTTAATTACTTATCTCTATTACGCTTATCAATAATATTACTATACAATATTTTTGTCATATTATACAGTATTGAAGAAATCATACTCACAGTTATAAACGCAGAAAAAATATATTGTTGTATTTAAACAAAGAAAAGCAATTAATATCAATCAATTTGTAGCGTTAAAAACACGAACAGTTTTATTGATAACGACACTTCGTGAATATACAGGAGTGTTAGTTATAAGGTTTACTCAGTGAAATATTATTATAACATGGCAAGTGTGTTACTGTCAACGGAGGGCGCTTCGGAACAAGAAAATTCGGAGATATCGAACATTCAGCATATTCAGGTGTTACAAATATTAAACGGACATAATAGTGACGTCACATGTTGTGATTTTAACGGAAATAAAAATGCTTTATTAATCACTGGATCTAGGTACATGAAACCTAATTTATACGTTTAGGGGTATTCTTATTTAATGATTACATTTCATTTTTTTATACGCAACAAATGTATATATATATATATATATATATTCAAATGAAATAATTCATGTATTTTAAAATTCTGACTAGTAATTTCAGTACAAATAATATAAAAAATAGATAAAGAAATCTTTTTGAATTATATTAATCCGTTTTTCTGTCGAAGTTTTGAAATATATATATATATATATATCAATTACTTTGTTTATAGTTCTAATTAAACATAAATAATAATAACCTTTATGTGTTTTGTTCGCGTTGATAAATATTTAATATAAACTAATTTAAAAAAGTCATGATGTTATGCATTAATAATCTTTTAATATACAGTCAACTATTGAAAAATATGTTTTAATTCACGTACACTCATAATAATTATGTATTTAATGGAATGGTCATTCTAAAATATTGGAAAAATTGTGAAATTTTCCTAATCAGTCAAAATTGTATAATTAATGTATTAATTAATACATTAACTGTGATATAAATAATTTAATTTTTATAATGTAGTTTTTTGATGTAAAGTTTTTCAACCTTTTTTATAAAAAAGGCGATTAAAACGACAGAAAAATAT
Organism: Acanthacorydalis orientalis; assembly: GCA_034766995.1. Classification (NCBI taxonomy): domain Eukaryota; kingdom Metazoa; phylum Arthropoda; class Insecta; order Megaloptera; family Corydalidae; genus Acanthacorydalis; species Acanthacorydalis orientalis. The sequence goes on from CM068317.1 coordinate 43,947,948, forward strand.
TAGCAGTTCTATTATAAATTCGAATCAGTGCCTGAAAAATATCTCGACAAGAAATTTATTTAATTTTATTATACATGTTAAAATAACTTTGTAATAAATTATCATTTTGTGAATATATATTTATACTGCATAACTATAGAGTAGTATTCTTCACACTGTCTTCTGCGGACCCCTAGGGTCCGTGCAACCTCTACAATGGTTCCGTGAGTCAAAGTCAAAATTCGAAAGGTTAATTCATAATAATTTCTTTTATTTATATAAATACCTATTATTATGTAGTGAAACTGTATCTATACCTATTATTATGTAGTAAAACTGTATTTCTGAGTACATATCACGACCCCGCATGATCAGTGATTTTTTAACAATTTTTTTCTGGGGATGGTAGTGGTCCGCAAAAAATTTATAATCTTGAGGGTTCCGTAAGTCGACAAAATTTGAAGATCGCTGCTATAGAGCAATACCTGGATAAATTCAAAATTTCCTCCAAAATTTTTAATTCGGATCGACTTTTGCTATCATTTTATATACTCAATCGATCAAACAATAATATTGCTAATACATTTTCATATTAGAAATATACTTTCAATCATATCAGTATTAATCTTTTTTAAATTGAATGTTTATATTTCAGATATGTTTTTATTATTATTACTTTCAATATGACACAATTAGATTTGATAAATTTTCCAAAGTTTATAAATCACATCAAAGTGAGTAGTTTGCACGGACAAAAAGGGGACAAGATGGACCCGTCCTACCCACTTAATAAGTTAAAAACATAAATATACATTTTAAGCTGTTCATATTTTTCTAATATGACAATACTTACATTAAACATATATTTTACAAAATTGGAAAATATATAATTTATTGATAACAAGTTACAAATTGTTAAAATATATAGTTGTTTCATAAAATTTGCAAAACAAACCTCATACGTAAATAAATCTATGATTTGTATGTATAAAAAATAAATTAGAATAAATTATGTATTTAACATAAAAATAGGTTTTAATTATAGGATCATTTCTATACCGACCTATTATTCAAAGAATTGACTAAAGAACAGTTATCAACATATTGTATTTTTTATAAATTTTGATTAAAATAATATCTTTAGAAAAATAGATTACTTATACCATGTTTTACAGCGATAAATCCGTAAGAGTTTGGGAATGGAACGTTGGAATTGGTTACACAGAGACATCTTATTCACCTTTAGAAGGTCATAAATATGGTATTACGTGTGTTTGTGTATCGCCGCATTCAACAATGCTGGCTTCTAGTTCTATTGACGGAACAACGATGCTATGGAATCTGAACTCCGGCCTTCATATGCATACCTTCGTTCAAGTTAATGGTGACCCGGTCAGAATATGCAGGTTATGAATTTATTAAAAACGATTAACTTTAGTTTGCAAAAACCTCTTTAAATTGTATCTATACAATAACTGAATATTCAATTTCTTAACGTATTTCTAATGTATATAAAGTACTTTTAAAAAATGATCTTATACTAATAGCATTTTTCTTTTTTACACAGATTTTCACAAAGTAATCCAATATTAATGACATCTAGCGATAATGGTGCAATCTGTGCTTGGGATTTAATTACTCGCAATTTAATTAGGTAAATAACCAATTGAAAAAATTGCATATTTTATTAAAATTTTAAAAATAAAAATTCCATGAAAAGTGAAATTTCCATTTATACATTACTAAATGTATTAAAATGTTACTTAACATTTTAATACATTTAATATTTTAATACAACAAGCAGTGATCCAGAAGTTATACATCTATAAGTTGTAAAAATAATAACCCAAAGATAAAAACAATTTGGAAAATTTTATTGTAAGATAAATACTTTTTTTGTAATGATTTATTAGAATAAGCAAGGTAACATTACTGGAAATAAATCATCTTAATCAAAAAATATCTAAACTGAAAAACAACAATACAGTGCTCCTTGTCCTACTGCAACATCTCGGAAGCCCTGTTGCAGTACAAGAGGGACCGATTTATAGAATACAAACCCCACTTGAAATGCTTGGACGTCCGTTATTAGGCGCCCTTTAATTACAATTAGCTATGAAGAGTAAAAACACACGAGGGGTTAAAGACATTGTTGCACTACCGCAGTTTGCGGTACGAGAGGGAGCACAATTATTTAATTGACGTTTCAAATTTTAGTAATTCTTAAAAAATAAAGGTCATGGAAATAAAAACTAATCTTGTATTTTGTTTATGATTTAGTAAATCGGCCTAAATACAAAAGTTCCTGATAATCTCCATTTTTAAAAAGTATCTTTTTTTTACAAAATATATAAAAAAAAATTATTTTCACAGAATTACAAATTGAAAATAATAATAAGAAAAAAATATAAATACTAATTACACACCTTATATTTGATAAATAAAAATTTAACATTCACTTTTTCATGTTCTTATGGATACTTGTACCTTCTACTATTTTTGATACGTACATTTAAACAGATAGTTCATTTTTATTATTCTTGATAAATAACAAGATTTATGAAAATAGCCCACTAAAGATGTCTCAGAAAACACAATGAAAAAGAATTAACATTGCAGATAAACAACTTTCATAAGACTAATAAATAAATTTATTTCCTACCCTTATGATCAAAATTTTTATTCAAACATTTTTAATAAATGTATTTTAACTACCTGGGTGATAAATCTGTGTAATCAAAACAAAGAATAAGTGGTCTAAACATTCCAGTTACACATAGTGTTATATTCTGTTTTATGTTAATTCATAAATTTATTGTTATAAATATTATTTTCCTAGAAAGTATTTCTCTCAAGATTATTTTAGTATATTTCATACATTTAATATAAAATTAAACTTTCAGAACCATTAATAAACATGAAGGAATGGTACAATCATTAGCCTTTACCCCAGATTCAATGTATTTGCTATCGGCTTGTACATCTGCAAGTATGAATTTTTGGTCAATTGAAACAATCTGTGATACAACCTGTGATAAAGTAACACCATTGGCAGCAGTAGAAGAAGCTCACGATCTTGGTGTATTGTCTTGTGATTTTTCAACCATAATTGATAGAGTAGGTACGTAGTTGAAAGCATCTTTAGCCCATTATTTAATTAAATGTAAACATGTAAATCCACGTTCATGTTTTTTAATTACAAAAAAATCTATTCGAATTTCTATGTAATTAAGTACTAATTATCTTAAAGCGAAATATTGAAATTAATGTTTTAAATGCATTCTTTTTTAAAAAAATACCGTTTAAGATAAACATTACATTTATTTATAAATCAAAAATATCTATAAGCATAGCTTTTGAAGATTATTTTTATTAATATTTTCAATCGACAATTACGATTTTTTCAACATATCTATATGTGCGTCTACGTATATATATATATATAAACACACACACAATATAACTGAAATACAATTTTAAAAGTTACTAACAGCTTAACTTTTTTTTCTATCAAAAATATTATTTTTATGAACATTTTTTAATAATTTACAGAAGTTTATATATGAATAAAATGCAATATTTAAACTATTAAAGATAGTTTAAATATTGCATTAAATATTAGAATTGAAAAAATCGCTCATTACTCAAATTTATTATTAAGTTTAAATAATTTATAATTGAATTGTGAGGTTAATTGTACAATAATTGTTTTTTACTTATTAAAAAAAAAATTTTAGAAATGAATCCTGTAAAAAATATATATACGGTAGCTACATCAGGAAATGATGAACAAATTAAAATTTGGCATATTCATGTACAAATTTCGCCTAAATATACAACACCTCAAGAATTTAGCGTGAGTTTTGAAACGATTGCTGTTTTAAAAGGACATTCGTCAGCAGTAACTTGTGTACAGTATAATAAAAATGGCTTAATTTTGGCCTCGACTAGCTTAGATAAAACTATTCGAATCTGGAATATGCTAACTAAAAAATGTTTGCAAGTTCTTCGTGATCACAAACGGCAAGTTTACTGTTGTTGTTTTTCAAGGGACTTCAGCATGTTAGCTACAGGTAACTATCACAGTTGACTGGAAAATCTTAAAAATGTTTAAATTTATGATCTCATTTTATTACATTACAGGTTCAAATGATAAGACAATTATAATCTGGAATCTTGGCACAAAAACTAAAATGGAATTAAAAACAGTATGTCCGCTTTACTTAACTAATAATTGGGTAAAAATAACACATTTTTATTCAATTTACCTTTCAAATTCTAGTTTATTTCTAATAGCTTCAATATTTTAAAATCTGATTTTAATGTTATCAATTTTCTTTACAATTTTTAATGAAGTACATATGGTATTTCAGAGCAACTTACAAGAAAATGTGATTGCACAACTGAATGAGAATCAAAATAATAAAGTAAAACTAGTTCAAAAAATTTATGCTCATTCTGGATCTATTAATAGTTGTGATATATTTAAAAATACGCTAATTGCTAGCTGTTCAAGGTAATAATTATTTCATTAAGTATTTATTAATTCAGTAATTTTTTAATACTATTTCAGTGATACATCAATTAAATTATATGAATATTCAGATACATCAAAATCATTCAATGAAACAAATTTTTCACCTTTATCTGGTCATAAATATTCAGTTAATCAAGTTAAATTCTCAAATGATGGACAGTTTCTTATATCAAGTTCATTAGATGGTACTACGATTATTTGGGATGTTTTGGTAAAATTTAATTTTATCAACATCGCATTTTCAATAGTTAAACAATTCTTATTTAATTATAGACTGGGAGGCAAAGTAAACCACATTTAACAAAAAGTATTTCAAGTGTGCGCACTCATTGCATTTCACCTGACAATAAATTAATAGTTACAGCCGGAGATAATGAAAAGGCAATAGCTTATGACTTTGATTCTCTAGAACAATTAGCGTAAGTATTTGGAATAGAATTTAGGAATGGAATTAAAAGATTAATTTAATTGAAAACAATACAATGTACCTATATGCCTACATAAACAATTAGTAAGATCAAAAATAGTTTCAATATATGATTTTATATTTTTCAGAGTTTTTGAAGGACATACTGAAGCTATTACATCTCTATCGTTTACACCAGACTCTAAAGTTTTGGTAACTGGCAGTAATAATGGCGATTTTCGACTGTGGTCGTTAGAAAAAAATTTGGAATATTTAGATTCTTTTTACATTCAAGATAATGCACATGATTTAGGGGTGCAATATTGTGAATTTTCAGAGAATTGTATACCTATTCCAAACATTATCAATTATCAAAAAATTAAATATTATTTACTTGCTACATGTGGAAATGACAGTCTTGTGAAACTTTGGAAAATTTCTTGTTCAGTGGTAATATATATATATATATATATATATATATATATATATATATATATATATATATATATATATATATATATATATATGTATATATATTATGATGATAAATAAAAAATGCAATATACTAATTTTTAGGAAGGAACACAATTAATACATGTTACAATTGATGTGTGTCTCTGGCGAATTTTGAAAGGGCATGGTGGAAATGTGAACTGTGTTCGTTTTTCCCCTGAAAATGGAAATATAATTTGCTCTGTTGCAACAGACAGACAAGCAAGAATATGGTGCCCTTATAGCAGTTTATGTCTTTATGTTTTGGATCATGATTCTATGGTTACATGTTGTGCTATTGCATATGATTGCTCATATTTGGTAGTTAGTTGCTTAAATAAAAGTATTTGGATTTGGGAACTACCTCAAGAATTAGTAAGTTATTTGTATGTATATACATTTATATGCATGAATGTATATAATTTTATGTTCATGTACATAAATTTATATATATATGTATACACACACACACACACACACATATATATATATACATATATATATGTGTGTGTGTGTGTGTGCACAATTCTTTTCAATATTTATAACAAAAAGTATTTTACTTTATTTTCCTATTTTAGAAATGTTTCAATAGAATCAAAGAAATGAAAATAAATAAAAAATCTATATCTGAATGGTCCTCTGCTGACGTTGCAAAATGGATAAAAACTATCAACATCAATAGTGTCAATAATTCTATAATAGAAAATAAAATTGATGGAAATAAATTAATGAATATGGATGACAGTGAAATTACATCACTCTTAAATTTGGGTATAGTAAAAAGATATTTATATATATATATATATATATATATATATATATATATATATATATATATATATATATATATATATATATATATTATATATATATATATATATATATATATATATAATTTTATATATATTCATACATACATATACATACACACGCACAATATTATTTTGTAACTATTTGGTAATTTTAGATGAACCATCAGCAAATAAATTGATTAACAAAATCAATAACATGAAACAAAATGCTAAAATTAACAGTTACTACGAAGACAATAATGTAAAAACACAAATACCATCAGAATTTCTTTGTCCTATAACACATGAAATAATGGCAGAACCTGTTATATGTGCAGATGGTTATACTTATGAAAAAGATGCACTAACAGAATGGATAATGGGTGGAAGGCTTACCAGTCCAATGACAAATGAAAATTTAAATAATACAGATATGAAATTGAATAGTGAATTAAAAAATGCTATAAGTTCATTTTTTGACAATCAGTAACTAAAAAGAAAATAATATATAGATTATTATGGAATATTTAAAATAAACAGTATATATATATATATATATACATACATACATAAATAACAACAAAGAATACAAAAGGGAAAAAAATATGTACATAATAATTTTATTCTAGTCATCAAATAATATAATATAATTTGTAATCTTGTTGTTAGTATATATTTTAATAAAATATTAATTATACTTACTTATTATAACTTTATAAATAAAAACATAAGTTTCTAATCTGGAACTAGATGTTCTTCTTCATTAGTTTCGGTACATTTTTTCATGTCTCTTTTTCTCATACAACCGCAAATTTCATGACGTAATTTATCAGCAAACTGATTAATACCGACAGTAAAAGTGACTAACCCTTCATCAAATTTTTTATTATGTTCTTCTACTCTCTTTTTCGTTTCAAAATAAAGTTTTCTACGTTTAACATCCTCTTCATCAGTGTATTGTTTTTCATATTCTATTTTATAATTAGACCATTCTTCTAAATCTAAGAAAAATAGATAAATTATAATTTTAAAAAGAAATAAATATAGACTAAAAAAGTTTACTAAATAAACATTCTTTAAAAAAAGCTTTTTATAAATATATATTTTACATATCTTAAAGTGTTAGTAACTATTACATTCATAAATAAATTGTTATTTTAATGAATACAAATAATTGTATTATTACTACAAAAAAAGAATTAAAGTAAAAACATCTTTTTTGGGAGAGATAATATACAATCTCAATAAAATTTAACCTTCATTAAATTTAGTTTCATTTCATTGAAGTACTATAATGAATTTTAATAAGATTTATATATGACAACTTTATGGCTATACCTTACAAATTGAATATTTTACAAATTAATTGTTTTGTTTCATGAATATTTTCAATAAAAAAAATAAAAATTAGGTGTTTAATACAATCAAAACACTCCACCTAATTAAAAAGTAAACTACAATAGATTATTAAAAAATAATAAAATAAAATAAAAATGAATTTTATTGATCATAAAATATAATACAGGGCCGGGTTTGGCCTTATGTTTGTGATATTTGTGCGGTGCCCTTACTTGAGTCGGTAGTTATCCACAATTGTGGGGTGTGAGTTGTGCATTGTGTTAATTGTGATTTTTATTAATGTCTCTTGCATGAGAAAAATTTTCAAAAAACCGGGAGATTATTAATATATATATATATATTATTTTAGAATATATTGTAAAAACATATTAAAAACTAACAACTCTTACTAAAAAATACACAAAGTTATTATTACTAGAGAAAATATTTTTTATACTGAAATAACTATTATATTATCATACCTTCTTTACTCAATATTTCACCCTCAGATGTTTCAGCACTCATTTTAAAGCGGGTATTTCAAAAACAATTTTTATTGACACGAATTCTTCGAATATATGAATAGTAGATTTGATATTTTTATACTTAATAATTAAAATAAATCAATTCTTTTCTGAAAATAAAAAAATATTGTAAAATTAATATTATTTTTTTTCCATATTCAATCAAATACTTCTACAACGAATTTCAAAACAAGGTATATTATAAACGGGCATTTAAAAACGTTATTTACTGTAACAAAACAATTTGAATGTTTTCTTACAAACAGATTTACAATTCACAATTACTCACGATTTTTATTGAGATATTTTCCAAAAAAAATTTTTTTTAAAAAAAGTTATTTAAATATTTTTATTTATTTAAAAATGTTGATCAAAGATTAATTAACATCTAATATTAATGCAAACCGAAAAAAAAATTAAGAAAAGTATTATGTATTACATATATTTAATTTTCAGATTTTATGTCAATTCACAAATGATTTTTTTAAAATAATTAAAGTATAAATAATCAGGAAAAAATGAATGATCTTATTAACATTATAACAATTGCAAGATTTCTACAAAATGTAATTTGAAATAGGTAAATTAAAGAATGTACTTTACTGAAAAGTAAATCGAAAGTACTGAAATCGAATTATTCTAATTTTATTGTATTTAAAACGCGTTTAAAAAAGAAAGAATATAAATATTAAATTAAAAAAGGAATTACACCTACTCATCTATTAATAAATCAATATATTTACAAAAACATAAAAAGTAGAATTAAATTAAATAATATATAAATAAAATTAGCAGTATTTTATTTAGTTGATCTAGAACTATAACTGTCTATCTTGAACGTTATTTTAATATATTCATCATAATAAAATACTCAAAAATATAGACATTGATACATCAGACATATTCAATGAGAATACCGATAAAAATGATATCGATAGATTTAAATGAAACGTAATAACTAAATTTCAGTGTATTAAGTAACAGTGTATTAGAAAAAGAAATTCACATACGTTTACTTCAAAAAGAAACACGTTTTTATAGATTTATTTTGTACTGCTTTTATCGTACAATTTTTTTAGTATTATAGGCTAACACTACACAGTTAATATGTAAAAATAAATTATAGTGTACATTATATATACACACATTTATATATATATATATATATATATATATATATATATATATATATATATATATATTTAGATTAAATTACGTACAATGCAGTGAATTTAGGATCGTCAAGGTCATAATAAAAGATGAAAATAATAGACATTTTAAAATGTTTTGAAGTATTAATTATACGAACGTATAAATTAATATTGCAAAGAACATAAAACTTTAAAGCATTATAACAGAGAATAATGTAATATACATATTGATACATATGATGAAATCTTTACCGTGACATTTTATTAATGTAATTAACTGATGCATAATAGTCAATATAAACACAAATAATACAGTTTATATTAAGGACGTTTCCTTGTAAAAAATTAGATCGTAAAAGTACTTTTTTTTGTTAATTTTTTTATTCTTAATACATAGAGAACAAACCTTTATTGTAATGAAAGCCGTACATACAATTTTTCCATAACTTTAATTTTTCGTTTTTGATTGACGCTTTTTGAATGCAAACAATTGACTATATTAAATTTGAATGCTTAAAAATAATGTTGAAACTAATAATTTCGAATTTGTATTTTTCATAAATGACACTTTCTAAAACATTTAAAATGAAATATAAAACCAATTTTGAAAATTTACCTTGAATCATTTAGATGTAATTATTCGAATTTACATATATACTATTACAAAACTATACAGCAAATGATTTATACAAACTAAATAAATACTACACATACATATCAAAGTATTTTTTAACACTGCATGCAGTTATTCGTTTTCTTACTTACCATTTTTTGTAAATAAAATGTGTATAATATTAAATGTTGACAAATATAATGAAAAGCTTAGAACAGATTAAATGTTAAATAAATACAACATATTGACAAATTGACATTTTTATTAAACTTAAATTATAAGTATTATTGCAATTTATAGATTAATAAAAAAAATGACCTTAGATATACATGAAACTATATTTTTTTTGATATATTCCATGTATAAAATCACAATTCTATATCACTGAAACTAAAGAATGTATAATTAAAGAAACATCAATATCTATTAGCGACTTTTAATCAAATGAAAACTATTTCAAACATGAATTTTTATCTCTAATGAATACTAATGAATATTATGTTTGCATGAAAGAATAAAAACAATTATCTTACCAAGAATAAATTTTTATTAGATCACATAATTGATTTTAGGATAAAATGAATATTTTTTACACATGGGCCATATCTTCACAATTTTCTTTAAAAATACAAAAGAAATTCATTTGTAAATTAGAAATAGAAAAAAATCCTGCTCAAACTTGAATAGTACTTCAAATTTACTTCAGTAGTGAATGTTTAAAATTTTTAATTTTGTTAAGAATTTAAATACATATTTCTTAAAAATATTTTAATGTTAGTGTATTTTGTACACTATTCATTGTTTCCAAGGGAATTTATTTATGCATGTTTTAATGCTAATTACTCATAACATGTACATATAAGCTTTAAAGAAACATTTTTTTAAAAACAAATCTCATGTTTGCCACAAAATAAATTGTTTCCTATTAATATTATCAAAAAATAAAAATATTGAAGTTTACTGATTATATTTTGTTCTTTGCATTAGAAATATGTGTATGAAATAGTTTGTATTTAATGTAAAAAACAAACAAAAACAAATTAAATATTATAAAAGTATTATTGGATAATTTTAAGATTTACTTTAACTAAATTAAGAATATTTTTTTTAAAAAAAAGAACACTAGACATGCTGTGACAACACAATAGCACTTTAAGTCAATATAATTAAAAAGTTAGTCAAATTTGAAATAACACTGAATTAATCCCTGTACTAGGAAAAAAAACAGCGTAAGTTCAATAGGCTGTTTTTAAACTAAAAATAAGAATGAATTTGCCTTTTCAATGGAATTTTTTGAAATAGTGATTTGAATTTTTTAAATAAGTAACTTTTGTTACTAATTTATTTGAAATCTATTAAAATCTCAATCTAATTACTTACAGTTATTAAAACTGTTAAACAAGTTAGAAAATTCAAAATATAACATATTAAAAGATAAAAATATACATCTAAGTGAATATCAAAATATTAAAAAATGAGAAAAGATAACAAGATCAAGTAACTATTGTAAAAATAATATTAAATCATTTAGATAAAAAACATTTTAGAAGAGATGAGAAATTTGATTTTTCCTGCAAATTATAATGTAAAACCAAATACGTAAATTTTAAAATTAAGACCTTATTCGTTATTATTAACATTTAACTGTTTTTTACGACGGTCATTACGTTTATTTATATTTTTTTGTGAATCTCCAAAGGTACCTTTTTCACGCATGGCTTTCAATTTAAGGTTCTTCTTTTTCAATTCATTTTTCTGTTTAGGTGAATTTTTTGTACCTGGTTTTGTATACAATACATTTATTCTTCTACCTCCCAAAAATGTATGATGTAATAATAACGCTTTCTGTAAATAAATAAATAAATAAATAACAAATATCTACATATTGCAAACAAACATAAAATCAATTTCTGTAATACCTGATAAGAATCTTCATTTTTTAATTCAACGTAAGCAAATCCTCGTGGCTTATTACTTTCTTTATCTTTTTGAATACGAATACTTATAACTTCGCATGTCTTTACAAAATGTTCTTTTATTTCTTCCATTCCAGCAGAAAATGGCAAATTTCCTACAAATACAACATACCTAGATTGTCCTTTCGTTGGGGTGTTTTTTTGTTCGATGCCATTAACATTTGTATCTTCCTTATCGCTTTCCTCATTATCGTTTTCATCAGCCTCATTATCGCTTTCATCATCCTCATTATCGTTTTCATCATCCTCACTATCATTTTCATTTTCATTGTCTTCTTCATCGTTTTCATTGTCACTTTCATTGCTCATAGAAGGTTTTTCAATTTTTATTTCTTCTTCAACTTCATAATCTGAACCAATCGAACTCTTTTTTGCTAATTTCTTTTTTGAGTTTTCAATCTTTTTATTTTCACCCTTTTTAGAATTTTCTTTAATTTTTGAATTATCAGTTTCTTTACCATTTTCAGATTGTAAAATTAAATTTTTTATACGTCTTAGTCTGTGTTTCTGTGATTTTGTCAACTTTCCTGATGATAACTTATTTTTGACTTCCGTCAGAGACATTGCTCCATTTTTGAGTTTTTCTACCATTTTTAATCGTTTTAATATTTTTCCATTTTTTTCTGATTCATTTCCATCATCTGTTTTTACTTTAACTGGTGAAGTATTATTTTCATGCGATTTCTTTTTAAGTTTTGCCTTCATTCTCTTCCTTTGGCTTCTAGATAGTTGGTCACTAATTTCTTTCGCTGATGGAGATTCTGCTGTATTTTTATTTTTTTTATCTTTTTTAGATTTCTTATTAACTTTACCGCCCATTTCTTTCGCAGTTTCATTTGCTTTAATAGCAGTTATAGGATCGCCTTTAACTTTTTTATTTTTAATTTTTTCAACAGAGCACATGTCTGAATCACCTACTGAATTTTCAACTTTCTTTTTTTTGGCTAGTGTTTCAAAATCATTGTTTGCAAATGGCTTACGCGCTTTCTTTTTATTGATTTTATTTGTCATTTTTATTAAAAATTCCAAAATATGCAATGAAAACCCTTAGAATAAAACAGAATAACCTTACCGGTAGCACGAACAAGAGCACGTTTCGAGAAAGTATGTTTACAGGAAATACAAAAGTCCCTATATGTTTCATTAATGCGTCTCAAACTATTGACTACGAAATAACGTTTGTTTCGTGCAGAAGTTTTAAAACATTTTACTAATTCATTCCTTCCAATTGTATACATATCGTAGTTCGTAGGTGTGCATATATATATATAAACACATAAGAAAATTAGATAATTCAGCACAGTTCTTATTCAGTACCAAACAATTCAGGAAAAATTCAACAAAAAATATACACTTTTGTAAAACAATATTGTAAATAAATAAAATATATGTTAATATATGCAATTTAATGGTTAACATTTTTTACATTTATTTTATTATTCATTATAATTTACTATATGAAGGAGCAACAAGTTTTAATGGAACATAATGTCTGGAATGCATATTCTTTAGGAATCTATCTAAAGGCAACATTAAGTTTATACTATGCAGCTACACTGCAAGGCCATTTTCGATTGGAATATTAAAACAATTTAAAATACTATTCAATAATATTTATACAATAAAATAATATTAACTTAAAATTAAAAATAATTTTATCTTTATTATGTTTTACATACTTTTTGTGTTATATAAATGAAAGTGATAACTTAAACACCCAAACACTTGGGTGTGCATTTATAAACACACACACACATGTATATATATATATATATATATATATATATATATATATATATATATATATATATATATATATATATATATGAAATATTACATTTAGAATAGTTCAATTTTAATTAGTTATTGGAATGAAAGGCAATTTTTTTAGTTCTGTTTCAAATATTATGCATGAACAAATTTTAATATAGTTACACTTATGTGTGCATATAAACACATATTCAAACTTAAAAATACAATAATGCATTTATACAAAATGCATGTGGGCTTATGTTAAGTAATCACTTACAAATATACCAATTTATTATTATAAACATGTACATACACACAGATATATATATATATATATATATATATATATATATATATATATATATATATATATATATATATATATATATAGATAGATATATAGATATATATATATATGATATATATATATATATATATATATATTATAAGTGTAAATATATATATATATATATATATATATATATATATATTTACACTTATAATATATATATATATATATATGTGTGTGTGTGGGGTGCAAATTGACATTTTAATTTTGATATTAAACATTTTCTATCAAAATAATTTCAAATCTGTACCAGTATTAAACATATTTAATATAATTTAAAAGTTAAAAACAATGTTTTTCTCAATATAAAAATGCTTTAATGTCTATATACAGTAAGTACATAAATGTATATAGTTTTGTACGATATTTTTAAACTATAAATATGAAATTAATATTTACTGAAATCTTTTTAAGATTAATACTTTATTATGCTGACTGATTTTAATGTATTATTATAATTTTATTTCCATTGAAATAAATTTATATATAGCCACTTTGCATTCAAATATTGTATGAAATGTAACAAAAATGTTTATAAAAATACAGATAACAAAAATGTTTTAAAAATTCTGTGATTTTAAATGATTTAAAAATGTAATATGTTAAAAAGAGATGTACAAAAATAGATTAAAGCATTGAAAAATCAATAGCAAAAGATAAAAATGCCTTAAAACAAATTTTTGCAGGAATGTAATTTATTAAGTATAAACTTTATATATTTAATACTTTTTACTATAAATTTATTACGTAAGTTAAATTATTTCTAAAAATGTGTTGCATGCAAGATGATAGATAGTTTACTATCAAATTTACATTCTTGTATATCATCACTTCATTGCTATTTAACTAAAAACTATTTGTGATTAGAAAATAAATATTTAAAAGTTTATCTATAATACATCGCTGATACATTATTAAGAATTACCAAATAAATATTTGATAAATCAATACTTTTTCTTAAAATCTATAAGTTTAAAATTTATTGCACCTAATTGGAAACTCTAGGAATGTGTATTTGTATATGTATACATATATATAAATGCATACACACTATCACACACACAAACACATAAGTACATATTGATTCATAAACATAACTATACAAAATTAATACCTTAATATGAATGAGACAAATACTTCAATTACCCAATGTAATATATTAACAAAATATAAAATATCACAAAATGATGCATCATAAAAAAATGAAAATATATCTTTAATTATATATATATATATATATATATATATATATATATACATTTTTCAAAAATAGTTTACAAAGTAAACAATAAAAATTAGGAAATGAAGCAGTATTAAAAAATCAATAAAAATTATGTTCCTGCCATTCATAATCACACAATTTCAATGCCATTATTATTAAGTTTTTTTAGAAAATTTATACTTTGCAATTATTTATGCTTAAATATTCACATTACTTTCTACTTTTGAATATTTACTGTAAAATAAATATCTTCACAAATTAGAACGAGTACCAGCTCACAAATACTTTATAATCTTAAAACTAAGGATATACACTTAGATCTACTGACATCACACATATTATTTATCATTCCATTATCCAATTTATAGTTACTGGAAGGTAAATAACAGTAAAAAGAGTAACTACAAAAATCACAAGAAAATAGAATTAATGCTTTGTTAAAATGGCACCAACATAAATAGTTTTTAATCATTAAGTACTTTATGGCAAGCTGTAAAGAAGCAAAAATTTAGAATATTGAACTTAAATTATCTTAGTCCATACTTGTTTCAAATATATATATATATATATATATATATATATATATATATATATATATATATATATATATATGTATATATATATAAAACTAGATAAAAAAAAATGTTTGACATACACATTTATATTCTCACATTTAAACTTTTTTCAGCATTGAAAGCTTCAACACCTCTGGTATTTCTATATCCTCTAAACATATTGTTGATGGATTGAATGGAAAACGAACAGGAAAATTGTAATTAACATCCATTAATAATTTACTCTGAAAAATTCATATTCAAATTAGTGTATGATATCTCTTTTTAAAGAGATATATTTATGTAATATATATATATATATATATATATATATATATATATATATATATATATATATAGAGAGAGAGAGAGAGAGATTGATTTGATTAAAACATATGTAAAGAAATAAATGTATTTTGATTACAGTTGATGTAGACAATGTAAATAAAATTTTTATTAATATTAATTTATACAGTATTATTAAAATCTCTTACCTCATCCTCATTCATTTCAGGGAGACGAGCTTGTTCTCGCAACTTTGCTTGCACTTGTTTAATAAATGTCGCTGGAACACGTTCCTCATATTCATCTAATGGTGTATATAACTGTAAAATCTTGCATATTTGAGCAGCAGTTAATCGACCACACATTTCACAAACACTAGTTACATCTTCTGCTGTTTTACGAGCTTGTAATAAATGGGCAGCTTGAATAATAGGTTGTAAAGTTTCAAGAATTTGTGAATCCTAAAATAAGTACAAAAAATTAATCTCATGTCTATTAAATGTTCAATTGTCAAATTCATTGTATAAAAATTACCTCTAATCTTGTATCTTTAGCCCAAACTTCAAGATTTGAAAGATTGTATCTTATTTGACATCCCTTTGACCAATGACAAAATTCTTTTCGTAATAAAAGATTATTTAATGAACTTGCACAAACAAAGTAAAATATCTGTCGAAAGACTTGTGTAATTAATTCTGGATCAACAGCTAAATTAAAAATAAAATGAATTAAATGTTGAAAAATAATTTAAAAGTTCTTAATACAAACCATAATATCCCAGAATTTTGTGAAAATTTGTAAGCTCCCAAAGCAAAGTTTGGGGAGTCTTTTGAGGTTGAGTCAAAGCATCAGAAAGGCCTGGTCCAACACTACTTGATCGGCCACGTAAACCTAATCCTGTAGGTTTATTAACGCCAATGTTTGGAATAGCTTCATGTTCAAGAATTGCAGGTACAATAAGAGGCTGAACTTTTTCTTGCATATTTCGTATAATACCTTAAAATGAAAATTACTCATTTAATATTTTATACTTAAATGCTTTTCTTTAAAAACATATTTTTTTAATTTGAATTTAAAAATCAATAATTTACCCTGATAAATCCAAACAGTTATATCAGATAAAACATGTCTATATTCTGATAAATCGAAATTTCTTAGACTTTGTTCATTTTGTTTCTTGGTATTAGAATGTTGAAATGCAGTATCACCACTATATTGTTTAAGATTATGTAATAAACGCAAAGTATTAGTTAACCACAATACAGAACTTTCAAGATCTTCATGACGTTTTTTGATAACTTTTTTAATTCCATTTATGAAAGCTGTTAATAATGAACGAACTTTGTCATCATCATTAATAAAATCTGTATGTCTTATACACATGAACATAATGTAAGCTGGTAGTCCTGGTAGAAGGGTAACAGCTATTCGTGGTTTCAGTTCTGGAAAGAATATTCATAATACAATAAATAAGTAATAAATATACTATTTTAAGTATACTATTTATGATTTTAAGTCATTTACCATGAACCAGTCGTTTAATAATAACGCTTTCATCTTCTTTCTTATATTCAAACATTCCTTGATAATCTCTTTCTTTTTTTCTCACAATCGGTAAATTTTTATTATCACTTTTAACAGGTACAATTTCATTACTTTTAACTTCATTTTCAAATTCATGCGAAGTATCTAGTAAACCAGCTTCTTTCAATTTTTTTGTTAAAATTCTACAGTGCTTCTTATATGTTCTACATTGATCAACTAAAGTATCATATTTTTCATTTAGATCAAGATTTTCAGATGTTAATCTAAGTATTTCATGTTGCATATATGCTTCTGCTTGTGATGAAGGTGTTTTTGTTAGATTAACTGATAACAATTTTTGTTGCCTCTCATTATCTTCTTTCAGTTTAGCAATTTCATTTCTGTATTCATTTTCTTGATCTCTATTACGTAACTTTTCTTCCTGTAATTCTATCTCAAGTTGTCTAAAAATTAAATAATGATAGATATAAGTTGCCAAATTCAAGTAAATATCTAATAATAACTTAAGATTAACTAATTTATAATACATATATATATATATATATATATATATATATATATATATATATATATATATATATATATATATATATATATATATATATACCATTTAAATACTATTTAAATAAGTTTTCTGTATAATACTGTATTAATAGTGTGTTGATTATTGACTTAATAAAGAAACCATTAATCTACTTTTAAAAACAAAAAAAAATTAACATACTGATTGATTTTCTTTTGAGCTTCATATGCTAATACTAGTTCTCCATCTTCATTAACAATGTCAACATCAGGACCATATGTTGATGATGTGAATGATTTTAATTTCGCAGTTTGATTAGCTAAGACACTACGTAATTGAATGCATTCTTCTCTTCTACGATCCAATTCTTCTTGAAGTACAATAAACTGATCTAAAAAAAATAATAATAATAAAATAAATTATGTCTTAAGATTAAAATGAAATATATTAATGATTTATAATACAATAGTAAATATAATTTAAAAAAAGTTGTAAGAAAATATTTACGAATAACATCTTTTTCTGTAAGACTTCGTCTAAGTTGATCAAGATCTTTTTTAAGTCGGGCATTGTCCATTTCAAGTTCACTTGCCCGAATAGCATCTACTGTACGAGTGTCGATAATATCAGATTTTTCATGTTCTGGACTGTCTTTTTCAAAGCGTTCTAATCGAGTTTGAAGACGCATTTTTTCTGTTTCAATTTCTTTCAATTTTTGTTGTAATTTTAAAACCAAACTAACATTCACCTATTAAACAAAATCAAAAAATAGTGCGTGTGTACTTGTGTGTGTATATGCATATATAAATGTATGTATATGCGTATGTATGCATGTGTGTATGTGTATATATATATATGTATATATATATATATATATATATATGTATATATATGTATATATATATATATATATATGTATATATATATATATATATATATATATATATGTGTATTTGTATATATATATGTATATATATATATATATATATATATATATATATATATATATATATGTATATATATATATATTATAATGTGAATTGAAAAGTACTAAATGCTTACTGATTGTTCAGAAGATTTAACTGATTCTGGACTTGCTGTCTCTGCTCTTCGCCAATCGATATTATCAAGTCTGCTATGTGTACTAGAAGCTAGCGTACTTGAATTAGATCGAACAGATCCATATCCAAAATCCTACAATTGAAAATTTATTTAGTTCATAAACATTTTTTTTAATGAACGAGTTATTTTATCTTATCAAAAATAATAACATTTCTTTAAAACCCAAGTAAACAAATTTAAAATAATTTATGACTAAATTATAAAAATTACATTTAGTTATATTATCATTGCTTCTTTATCCCAATAATGATATTAACATGTTTAATATTCATTACATTTAAATCAATGACTATAAATCTATTCAGTAAAAAATTTGTGTACTTACATCATCATTTAATTCTGTAACTGAAATTATATTTTCATCATTTGTCTCAGCATTTGAAATATTGGATACATCACTTAAACTTCTCATATGTTTACTATTTAAAGTACTTGTTGCTGATGGCGGCAAAATACCTGATCGAGCATAACGAGCTAATTGTGCTTCAATTCTTTCACAGTGTTGTTCTAAGGAATGATATTCTCTGAGAAGTGTTTGATATGCATTTCTTTCTTGATCTTGCTCATTAATAAGTAAAAGCTTTTCTTGTTCGATTCTTGTTTTAAGAGTTTCTTCAATTCCTAAAATAATAGAGAACTAATTACTTCCAAAAATAAATATTACCAAATTTCTAAAACTTACTACATACATATTAATTTCAAATAAACAATACATATAATATGTTAACTGGTTAAAGATATTACTACAATAGTTAACTGTGATTATAGATATACACATATTATTAAATATAAATAAAAATATTAGATGCATCTGTCATTAAAAATGTGCCAAAACTTACTGCAATTTTTTTATACTTCATTTATATTTATGAGATATAGTAAATTAACTCATTTTTTATTTTTAATACATACCTAACTGATTGGTTTTTATGATCTCATTTAGATTTTCGAGTTCTTTCTTTAATTTGGTGTTTTCTTCAGCCCATAAATGTCTTTCTTTTTCAGAATCTAATTTATATTTCTCTTGTTCTTGAACAAGGTCCATTTTCTCATCTTGTTCAGCTTGTAATTTTTGTTCAAGTATTGAATAATCTTTGTCTTTTTCAACAATAAGTGCATTTAATTTTTTTGTTTCTATTTCTACAGACTTAAGATTATCCAATTTTAATCTAAAACCATAAACATATTATACTGACACAAATTTCAAATATATACTTTTTAACATAAATACAAAATAATATTTTAATACTGAATACAATAGGATAACAATATTATCAAGAGTTTACTTTCTCTTTATAAAGACAACTGAATAAATCACAAAAAAATACATTAACTTTCAATCATAATGAATAGAACATGGAATTACATTTTACTTAATATACTCTAAGATAAGAACTCTCTTATATATTACTGACCTTAAATCTATAAGTTCATTTTGAGCATTCTTAAGCATATTGTTTTCTTTATTCAATTCCTCAATTTTCTGTTGTAAACTAATAATCTTATTTTCAAGTCCTTTATTAAGTTTTTTGACATGTTCAACAGATCGTGCTTCCATGCGTAATTTTCTAAATAATCGTCTTGCAAGAAATCTTCGAATTACAGATTGGCAAATAATAATATGACGTTTATCTTTTTTGTACTCATTACGAGCCAACCACCCTCTGACATATTTTTGTATAACAATTGCCTAAAATAATTGAAAGATTATATATATATATATATATATATATATATATATATTGTACTTTATTTACCTTTGCATTGCGTTTAGCATGCATAAATCGCTTTCTAGCTAAGAGACCTCTTGCTCTAGACTGTAGACCTAATATACAATTTCTTGTACGCAAATAATGCACACGTTGAATCCATCCCCTAATATATTTTTGACAGGTTATAGCTGCTCGTGTTCTTCTTATTTCATTGGCAAGTCTAAAAAAATTATATCATATGAATTATTTTTTTAGAAATAAAATTACTTTTAAATTAAGAAATTAAATTTAAAATTAAACTATACACATGATTTTATATCTACGATCTGTTAAAATATATAAGTAAGAAACACATTTAGATTTATTTACAAATTATAGACTGCAAACAATAAACTGCCAATATTTTGCTAGTATACTTGATTTTCTAACTTACTGCCTTGCAAGATAACCTCTTGCATATCGTTGTAAATTACTAATACAATTCTTTAGTCGTAAGTACTTTTTCCTACAAATAAATGCACGTATCTGACTTTGGACAATAACACAACATTTCTTTAATTTATCAGCTCGAAGTTTTTCTAAATAAGCCACTTGACCAGCTCGAAAAAATATTTTAGTTTTTCCAAATTTATACTTGTCCTCATCTTTAATACACTTCTGTAAAATATTTTTACATGTAAGTTGCATATTATTGCGATTAATGTCTTTAAATCTGCAAAGAACTCTATAACGGTAAAAAAAATCTGCATAGAACCAACGGCTTGGAAAACCTGCAGCTGATATTCGGACAGTTTCCAATACTCCGCAAGCACGAAGTTGTTGAACAGCACGAACAGGATTATATTCAAAAGCAGTTTTTGTATCATTTGGTTTAATACATCGAACATAATGTGGAGTTGTTGCATTTAAAGTTGTCATAAGAGCATTTAAACTATCCCTAAATTGTGATCCAACAGTTTTTTTGTGTGATTTTTGAGTTGAAGACACTGGTTTACTAGCAGATACTTTTACTCTTGTATTAGGAACAGATAATTTCCGCTCATCTTCTAAAGCGAATAATTTCCGAACAAGTTTATTATTAGAATTACGTAAAACTGTAATTTGTTCTTCTATTACAGTATCTCGATTTTTTTCTAAGAAACCGATAGATTCATACTGTACATTATCAGCAAAATGATGAATCATAAAAGCATACGTGCCGAAACGAGGTTTAACAAAATGATTGTACTTTGCACATTTTGAGTACAGTTTTTCAGCCCAAGATGAATCAGATCCTTTCGGCATCTTCAAAAAAAATTTTTTACTTGTATATATATAAAAATATTTAGTAATTAGTTCAAATTTTAAAAATAAAATAAAAAACTTTTAAATATATTTTCATCTAATATAACACATACTTACTTTACATTCTTCATCTAAAAGATCTAAAATTCCTAATTTAGCTTCAATTAAATCAATACATGGCTGATTATCATAAAAATCAATCATTTTCCACTCTATTTCTTCTTTAATATATTCTTCTTGTTCTAACTTAAATACATGCTGATTAAATTGTTGTTGCAGTTTTTCATTTGCATAATTAATACAAAACTGCTCAAAACTATTGACATCAAATGTTTCAAACCCATAAATATCTAAGACACCTATAAACTTATTACTGGTTGCAGATGTTTCTAAAGATTTATTAACTATGTGCACAATCCAATTAAATAATTCTGCATAAATATGTTTTGCTAAAGCATCTCTTGAAACAATTGCTTGTTCAACAGTCATTGGCTTTAAAAATACTTCTCGCATTGAAACTATTTTCCTCGTACACAACCATTGTCTCATTTCACTAAAATTAATTTGCAGTAATTCAGCTAATACTTCAAGATGTTCATCGTCTTCCTATAAAAATCATAATTTATGATACATTAAATTAAAATGATAAAAATATTGTATTTAAATTACTTTCTTTCCTACACTGAAATTAATTAATTATTATAAAGAAAATTATATATACAAATTTATATTTAAATGTATATAAGAAATGATAATTTTATACTTACACTTATACCACATCCTTCAGAGTCTTCTTGAGAATGATCACCTGATATATCAATATCCTTAAATCTGATATTTCCTAAATGTAAAACTGAAGCAAGAATTTTAAACATATCCATTTGTTCTCGATGTGAAAAACCGAGGACTGTTAAGGAGTTCACAGTTTCTTCAAAAGTGTTTAAGTCACTTATTCCACTAATATTTGGATTTCTTCCTTGGTTTAAGTAATTAAATTTATTCTGATGATCTAGAAAGATATAATCATTAAGCAAATTGTTAAAACAACTGAAAAGAATTATTTACCCAATTTAAGCTGCAACAATTTATCACGAGCTGCACATAGCTGATAAAAAATATGATAATTTCGTTCTTCAGCTGCTTGAAACACTACACGTGATTTTTCCAGCAAATAAGTTCTCATAGAAGCACCAACTATATGATAATGTTTATTAAAATGAATTTCTATATATTTTCCAAAACGAGAACTATTATCATTTCGAGTGGTCTTTGCATTACCGATTGCCTATTATGGAGTCATAAAAATAATAATATAGTTATCTTATACTTTACTGATTCAATTAAAATAATATTTACATTATAAAAATATTTTTTTTATCCCAAACTTAATACAGTTACAATTAAATTGTAAATATGGCAATTTGATATAATAAAAAATATATTAATGATGATCTTACTTCCATGATAGGTGAAGAAGCTAATACTTTTTTTTCAATATGAGTTTCTGCATCTCCTGTTCCTGATCCACTAACAGTTGCAAAATACCGCATTGCATATTTGGCACTGACAGTTTTTCCTGCACCAGATTCACCACTTACTATGACACTTTGATGCCTTTGTTCTCTTTCCAATCGTGTATATGCCTCTTCTGCGACAGCAAACACGTGTGGGTCCAAATCACCCATTGCTTGACCACGGTAAGCCCGCATTGTGTCTGTACCTAAAAATCACCAATTTCAAATATCATTTTTCTTACAGTATGTTGATCAATAAATTTCATTTATAACCACAATTTATATTATTAAAACATTCTTCAGGCAAATGAAAACGAAATATTTTTGAATTAAATCTGTAAAACAAAACAAACAAAATTTTGGAATAATGTTATTAAAATCAAAAAGGATAAATATATAAAATTACATGTTAGCTTACTATATATATATATATATATATATATATATATATATATATATATATATAAACTACATTATTATAAAGCACTTGTATATATTACATGATTTACTTTTAATAATTACTATGAAGTTAATTTACTGTGTTTTTAATGAAGATAATTTAATATTATAAAAACTGCTTAATTTCAGTGTATTCTATAAACATTTTTTTTAAAATATTATCAACTACCAAACAAGTCTACTTCATTTACCATACAAGCCATTTAAAAATGAATATAATTCAAGTACACTGACAAATTAATTTTATGTATAATAATTATCTGTAAAGATTAAATTATGATAAATACAATAAAAATATATTATTAATATAAATATAATTATACAGTATTACTTCAATCAGTATCAATTTATGTATTTTAGATAATCTTGTAAATTTAATATATCTAACTACCAAAAATATTAAGCTGGATAAATTTTTATACAACAATGTATTTCAGTTAATTATATAAAGTAAAATATTATAAAAAATATATGACTATTAAGGTACATTGCAATATTAACTTGTAGATAATATAATGCATTTTAACAAAATAAAACTAGAAAGTTCTCATTTTTTTATTTCAGTACAAAAACTTTAAGAACATGTAAATCTTATTGAAGTTGGGTAAATTTGTTAAAACCAAAAATGCGTTATAGTTTGATTTTTTATGCATTCATTATTTATTTATATATCATTATATGAGACTGTTTTAATAATAAAACTGATCTTTATCATATTATAACATGCTGAAAAAATATTTACAATCTTACATATATGTTAAAGTAACATTCATGGTTGACTTCATATGCTATTTTAAAAATGTATGTTTTATATAATTTATAATATTATCATATATACAATGTTTATATGCATGTACAAATGTATATAAACATATGTACATTTATTTACATATACAATCAATTTATGTAAAATTAAAATTATGATCATAAATAAAAAAAATATTCTGATTAAAAAATATAAAAATTCTTAATAAATAATAAAAAATACCAAAGTCAAAAACATTGTTAAATTATACAGGTGATACATATTAAAATTTTAATTAAACAACTTTTAATGGCATTGTCATATACACATGAGTAAATATCTATTAGTTATAATAATTCACTCACCATATATTGGCAGATCATCATAAGGATTAATTGCAACTAGTACAATTCCACAGTATGTATAAATAGCTTTTTGATGACAAAATCTTACCTGCAGATTATATAAAACTGCAGGTTCATGTAAATAACTCAATGAAGTTAAATCATTTTCACCAATTAATATTGAAGGATTTCGTAATGGGGGCAAATCTGCATCTGATTTAATATTTAAAGTTTTAGTTTCATTTGATTCAGTTACAATTTTAATTTTGCCTGATAATGGATTATAATCTTCTGCTATTTCTGCAGATTCCCACACTTTCTCTGCATTAGGTATCCACACTCTGGCCCCCTAAAAATTATAATTTACTTAAACTACTAAGTTTGTGAAATGTTTAATACCTAATATAAACATTTATAAAATCACTCAAAACATAATATATAATGAGAAACATTAATTTATATTTCAGTATCATTTGTATTTTCCATATTTAGAAATAATGTGAAAATAATTATTTAAATTTTTTATAAGACAGTTGTCCAAAATAATCAATTAAACAAGGAAACATGGTTTGTCAGCTGATTTATTATACGATGTATATGTACCCGTATAATAGTTAATTGTAAAATTATTCCTGTAATACTTAAATTACACAATATTGCAAAAGAGAGTAACTGAACTTACCTTTGTGTATAGTTCAAGAGTTGTCATTTTTATTTAATACTTCTTTCTTCACGAAAACAGCTGTTTTACGGCTGTCAAATTATTTTTGAAAATAACACTTCAGTATATGTTTTATTCTTAAGTAAGATGTTTTTGAAATTAGTCATACATGATAGATAATTGTTTTAATTCCTGTTATCAATGTATTTATCGCACACTGTAGAGATATTGAACATTGCGAGTCTAACTAACAATACTCATACCTCACATAATGATGACTGCTGCTTTCCTTTCTAGAGCAATAGTATGTAAATGTTGACAGACGCGTTGAAAACACTGTCATGCGCAACAATAATGACATTGCTGTCAGAATAATTTCATGAAAAAATAGGGCAGATTGTATTTTTAAATTTTACACATATTTACTTGAATAATAGAAAAATAATATTTATTTTTCAAAATTTCATATAATTAATGTTATAGTCTTATAACTACATTGTTGTAATTAATAACTATTGTAACATATGTATATATATATATATATATATATATATATATATATATATATATATATATATATATATATAAAATTACTTTATTTATAAAACACCTTATTTATTAAATAACAATTTTTTTCTTTAAATCATTATATAATTATTATTTTTTTTAATATTCAAATACAAGCGTATTGTTTTTATTACAAAGAATAATTTAACTATAAAATAAAATGCCGTTTCATTAATTAAAAAATCTGCAAAATGTTTCAATTTAAAAATTAAAAAAGCGTTGCAATTTCGTTATAGTCATCATTCTCGTATAACGATGATGCAAGAGACAGAACTGCAGTATCGATATAGTAAATATTTCCGTATAACGAATATTCTGTTGTAGTTACAAAAAATCATATATACATTATCTATACACAAAATGTTTCTTTTATATGTATATGTGTGTGTTTATATATTTATATATATATATTGCCAGAAACAAACTATCATTAATTTTTAATAAATATTTATTAATTTGCAATAAAAGTATTGGAAACTTATGAATTAGAACTTTAAATTTACTATTGAGTTAATAGAATTTTCGATAATTCGTTGCAGTAGTCATGAGTTAATCTAGTCGTACACTGAAAAGTTGCTTATTGCCACTCTAACGTACGACTAACAATAAGATAAAAATTTGAAATGTTTTTTAAATATTTGTACACAATTAACAAAACCAAATTAAAATATTAGCAATAATATTAAAATATAATTTGCAGAGATATACTGGAAAAATATATCATCAATATATATATATATATATATATATATATATATATATATATATATATATATATATATATATATATATATAAGATATCAATAGTAAACATGCAATAATATTTAATGTAAGAAAAATGGTAGTAAGCATTCACAATTATTAAAATTTCAAAATAGATTTTTTTAAAAAAAAAATGTTAGATACTTCGTATTAAGTTATTATTAACGGTCATACCCCACGTTATATGAAATTTTTACGAAGAATTATGATATGAAATATTCGATTTTATAAAACAATTGCATTACGATCTATTTGCTAGAATGATTATATAGACATACTAACATATATATATATATATATATATATATATATATATATATATATATATATATATATATAAATATATATATTACGATATTGAGCGAATATATGCAATATGAGCGAAACGAGTCGGGGTGAAAACGAAGCTACTAGGGGTTGAACCCCTCGGGGGTCGGCGAGCGTAGCGAGTGAAGGGCAGAGCTCCTTGGTATACATATATAAATATTTTATATATTTGAGGTGAATGATAATATATATATCAATATTTTAAGAAAGCCTTGAAATTATAAACAACTACGTAAAATAATATGTAACAATAAGTATGTCATATTTCAAATTGATTTTGAAAGCAAATCAAATAGATTATAAAAGAAACTTATTACAAAACGAAAAGAAGCATTCAGTAAAAATACATTATGGATTGAAACCAAACTTAACTTTATATGAAAAATGTAATCATAAGTGGATAGATTACAAGAAGAAAATCAAACGATCTGTCTGTAGTTGTTTGTATTCTTCAAAAGATACTTTATGTCGTCGTTTATACTATAATATAAAAACAGATGGAACTTTTGAAAATTATATATTAAAGAGTATTACTGGTTTTATTGGCGGAATATTTTTAACGTATATATTCTTCATGTTTTTTGTATTTCAATTAAATTTTAAATTATCTACAGCGACAATAATGTGTTCTACTCTCGGATCAGTTTTAACTATTGGTTTAGCTTTTAGTCAAAAAATAAGGTAAAAAAACTATACATATTATATATATATATATATATATATATATATATATATATATATATATATATATATATTGGTATTTTAGATGTGTAGTTTTTTTGATATTACCACATTTTTTTTCAACTCGTGGACGGCAAGTATTAATGGCTTATGCATTTATATTGGTATTAACTGGACCGGCAAAAAATATTCTTAATAACATGGGAGTTCTTTCAGAATCATTAGCATGCGGAGAAGTAAACTAAAACCTTCTATATACACTAGTAATTTTTTTCTAATTCAGTTTTTGTTGACATATTCATAATTATTAGGAACAATTAAAAGATGCCGTAAAGCAAGTAGTAGATGTAATTAAAAAACCGTTTTACGCAATCAAAGACTCAATAAAGTCAATTGTTGTAACAATGAAATATATAGTAAAACAAATAAAAAAGACATTTTTGACAATAAAACGAATAGTCGTGGGCATAGGTATTGAAAATAAGTAAATGGATTATTTTTTAAATTCTAAATACATTTTTCATGTTATTTTTAGCGACCTTCTTAAAATCCGCTTTCCAATGGCTTGGGAGTATAATAAGTATATGTAATAAAAAACTTGGAACACCATTTCAAAGGTGCATGAGAGTTATGGATAATGCAATATTAGATTGTAATGCTAAGTTGGGTCCTATGTTCAGCTGGTTATGTTCTGCAACATATGTAGCAAAAGGCCTTTGCTATCTTGTTAAATGGATGGATTTTATATGTACAGTTTTAGATTTTATCAACGATTCGGTAGTTGGAATTATTATGAAAAGTAACATTCAATATTTAAATAACACTCAATAGTATATATTAACATACATTTCGACATGATTGCAACATCAATTTCACAAATAATATGCCCCCCCCCCCCCCAATACATAACAACTCGCGTACTCAATAGCAAATATTTATATCTTCATATCTACATTATATCTGTTATAGTAATAATACGGGTCTGTATCTATTAATGATTAAAGTAATGGCAATTGCAAAAAAATAAAAATCACAAATACATTGTTGCTGCAAAAAAGTTAGTTATTTTAATAATTGCGTAAATTTCACTCCGAAATTCTTTTATTAAACAATTAATTTATTTTAATTTTTCAACATTATTTTAAAAATCAAACATGAATGAATACATCTATCTCATATATTAATGCAAAACAAGGTTTATATAAATGGCCGTAAATGAAGTTATATATGTTGCAAAACATAATTTTAGAAATCAACACTTTTATGAGACATATTAGAACAATATTTTATATAAAAGTTAAGTTTTCCCACTCTTTTAAATTTGAAACAACTCAATCTAAATCAATGAGTGAAGTAACACATGGAATAATTACAGAAATAGGAGAAAGGATTGAGAATTTGTTAACTGTTTTTGATTTAATGAGTTCGTTAACAAGTTTGTTTTTCTTGATCATTTTTTTTAAGTACGTTTTTTATATAAATATATTTATTGTATACTTATACATCTGTATAGAGTATTATATTACAGATATAATTTTTTAACAAATGAAACATTTGATAATCATTTTGTTACAAAATATTTACATGAAATAGATATGAACAGGGCAAAACTAGAGAAAGAGACTATTTTTCCACTGAATCAAAGAGAAAAGCAACAATATATTCAAGTACTACTGTATATATATTTTTGAATAAAGATACCAAGTCATATCGATATTAAGTTTATATATAAAAGTTCATATTTTAGCTTTCCTCATTAAGGTTACTGAAGGAAGAAAAAATATCACTTTCAAAATCTGCAATTATTCTTTCGATTGCTATTATTAAATTATGTACACATATGATGGCAGATTATTGTTTATTTTGGATGTTAGCGATGATACGTCGTATTGGTGGATATCAAACTTCAATACAAAGTACTTATTTCACTTCTTAATAGTTTTGTAACAAAAAGAGTAGTTTGGCCCAAAACATCATATTTTAGTCAATATTTTTATTTTAAAAAAATGTAATTACATACACATGTTGAAGTATAATCAAACTGCACTCTACACTGGTAAGAAAAATTTGTTATAATTGATTTTTATAACTGTTTCAAGCACCAAATCAAGTTACGCTTCATGTTGAAGGAAACGGATTTTTAGCGGATTTATATAGAAGT
This sequence comes from Acanthacorydalis orientalis, assembly GCA_034766995.1. Classification (NCBI taxonomy): domain Eukaryota; kingdom Metazoa; phylum Arthropoda; class Insecta; order Megaloptera; family Corydalidae; genus Acanthacorydalis; species Acanthacorydalis orientalis. The sequence continues at coordinate 43,978,324 of CM068317.1, forward strand.
ATTATAAAAGCATTTCAACCAATTGGTGTAAAAATTGATTTTGATACTGTACCATGTTTGCCAGATCCAATTCCACCAGATTATGATAGATATTTTCAAATAGGTAATATTTTTATAATAAATTTAAAATTTCCTGAATATATTTTTTAAGGTGATATTGTATTCAATAATTTATATAAATACTGAAAAATATTTGATGACTTTAAAAAAAATGGTATAATACAACCAAATACACTTATAAAACTAAGAAATAACAATAATTACACGTTTGATAGAAATTTTAAAGGAAATGTAAAAGGTTTAATTTTATTCCAATATTTATTTTAAAATAAAATTTTATTACCTTACAAAACATACTTCATACATATTCACCATTTCAAAATATATAACATTAAATTGTAAAATTACCTATCGAAACCAATTTCTGGTAAAGTTTGAACAATTATTTTTCTCTTTGTATCATAAATAAAGTTGTTATCTTTAAATAACTTACTATCATAAAACGATTTTACATCATGAATATCAATTTGTTTTGCCCTATCCATTAAGTCTTTTTCATTAATTTCGACAACAGAAATTTTAGAACCATGTATACAACGTAAAAAAGTCATTTGATCTAAAGTAAGTTGTCGTAAAATGTAATATAATAGTTCACTATGGTCTTTTTTGTATGACAGATATTTTTGGAAAGTATTTTTCATAGTTTTCATAACACTGTACTTTTGTGTCTCAACAAAACTTTCAAGCATCATTCTGATAGCCATATTTACATCATTCTCTTGTACATAATCTCTCAAATGAATTCTAGCATGTGCTTCTGCCATACGGATCATACTTTCTATATGTCTTACTGTAATCGGTAAACTTCCAGTGGCTAAAGATTCTTGACGTAACTGACTGTACATTTTTGCTACCTTATCTTGATCCATATTTTGTAATTTTGGACGTACATTTTCACGAGCATATACAATATACTTTTTTAATAGTTCTTGTGGAATGGAAATATCTTCAGTTTCAACTTCAGTTGTTTCTGTTATTTTAGGTTTATTAGGGTGATGACGAATATGTGAACCAACAACAAATTGAGCTAAATGTTTATCTTTCATTGGGTCAACTTCATCTCTTACAACACAAAGGATATCAAATCGAGATAAAATGGGTTCTGATAAATTCACATTTTCAGAAAATGTCATACTTGCATCATAACGACCACCGATAGGATTTGCAGCAGCTATAACAGAACATCTAGCTTGCAAAGAGGTTACAATTCCAGCTTTAGATATTGATATAGATTGTTGTTCCATTGCTTCATGTATAGATGTTCTATCTTGGTCATTCATTTTATCAAATTCATCTATGAGACAAACCCCTTGATCTGCTAAAACAAGAGCTCCAGCTTCTAAAGTCCACTCTTTTGAAGTAGGATTACGTCTTACATATGCTGTTAAGCCAACAGCACTTGCACCCTGACCAGTAGTAAATACAGCCCTAGGTGCAATTTTTTCAGTGAATTTTAAAAATTGAGACTTTGCTGTTCCAGGATCTCCACAAATAAGAACATTAATATCACCACGAACTTTATGTTTTTGCCCCGGATTTTTAGATTCACCGCCGAACAAAGCTAAAGCAAGACCTCGTTTAATGTACTCATGGCCATAAATTGATGGAGCTATGCTAGCAATAATACGATCAGCAATTCTATGATCTTTACTTAATTTTGTAATAGCTGAAACATCTTCATCTGTTAAAGATTGAACAATCTGTTTGCAATCCTTTACAATAAGATGATTGGCAAGTAATACAGTAGAAAACACTGGAAATCCATTTTCTGTATTTAATGAACCATCATAATTATTTGTGTAAATTGCAGTGACATCAATTTCATCTCCTGGCTTACATCTATCACACAGGTCAGCTAAAAGTATACAATCTTTTGAACGTGGTATTCGACCAGCAGGTATACGTCCAGGAGATTCTTGTACTGTTACTTTCTGATAATTTCTGTATATTGTTTGTTCCATATTTATCATAAACGGCCCTACACTCTGACATTCAGGACAACTACCAGGTTTTACTTCTGTATTTTGATTTTGCATAAAAGGACCGATCACATAACCACATTTGTTACAATCATATTTAACTACAGATAGTTGTGGTAAAACTCCAGTTGTAGATGTAACAACCCCACTTGTTCTAACAAGTTGATTCAAGTGAAGTTTTCTAAATGTTCGTATTTCTTCAACCAAAGGTAACTCAGCAATTCGCACATGAATTTCAGAAGTCACACGTTCGTAACTAGGAAATATTGTTAAAACAAATTCTTTAGCAACTTCATCAAATATTTGAAACATTTGAAGTGGTGCTTCTGGAAGAAAATAAGCTAGGACATTCTCAATATTTGCTAAAACTGTAAACTCAACAATGAATGAGGACTGATTTGTCTCACACATATGTCTAATACGATCTTGAAACAAATATCTGCCTTTGGCATCTACAGTTTTTCGTAAAAAACTTTTAAAACGATTCGCAATTTCTGTGCGAGGCCCTAACATAGATACCCATTCTCGTATACTGTAACCTTTTGTATCATCCAGATTTTCTATAGATTCAATCATTTCTGCATCTTCAAGTTCACCTGCTGCTGCTTTTTCTGCTGCTTTACGTTGCTTACGCTTAGGAGCTTCATCATCATCAGATTCATCATAGAATAACTCACGATCATCACGACGTATAATTCCTGATATACAAAAATATTTTTTTTAGTAAAAATATCTGTTTAGCTAAATTAAAATCTTAATAATAAAGTTAATTTGATTTTTTTCATTTCAATTTCATTTGTTATACATATGAATCAGTTCACAGATTGTACTACCTGCTTCTCGATCCCTCCTTCTCATTGCTTCCTCAGCTGCTAAACGATCTGTCTCAGATAAGTCATAATCTTCATCATCAAGCAACTCTGGATCATATCTGTCTAAAGCTGGCATTGGTCTATAATCATTCTCGAGATTATCACCAAACAACTCTTCTCCATCAGCTTCTTCTTCTGAATTAATCCCATCAGTTGGATTTCCCAAAATATCACTTTCATCTTCAAATGGTTCAAAATCATGAACTGGTGATGTTGCAGCTCCTTGTTCTGAATGTTCCGGTGAACTCATCTTGATAAACTATGTAATGTTTTGAAAATGTAAACTTGAGCACAGAAATAAAAGTTATCAATGAATTGTATAGATTCATAACAAATTTAAAAATAACATTAGAACTTGTCAGTAGTAGTTTTCTATTTTTTTACAGAATACATATACCTCTTTTAAGTAATAAGATATATTAAACACAATAGAAAAAAAACTTAAAAGTTACAATATTATAAACAATAGATTGATATACTTGTTAAATTATTGAGACATAATTACAGCTTATTTACATATGTTTTATATATATATATATATATATATATATATATATATATATATATATATATATATATATATATATATATATATGAATGTATTTATATTTATTCGTTGCTTTTATATGTTACCTTTTTAAATCACTAAAAACAAACATTTATTATAACAACAATGATTTCAATAATAAATGAGTTTATCTTATAGCAGTAAAATTTTCAAAATAATTACATTCATTGTATACGTGCGATGTTTATGAATTACATATGAAATCTTTAATACTCATGATGTTTAATGATAACAAATATATTTAATAAATTACAACCTACTTACTCTAGATTACATACACAATCAAATAATAAAAATAAGTATTATCCAAGAGAATGACAAAAAAGCGCGCGAAAACAACTCTATAACTAATTGTCAGTGTATACAACTACATATTTCATTATAAAAGAAACTAAAATAATTTAAAAACTAGATATGTCAATTTCCCTAGGTTGTTAAAAAATATATAAAAACCTTTTATTACTATTTTTTTAGTATCGCTAGTAATCTTATGCTGGATTCTTGCAATATGTGAACCATATGGTTTACGTTTAAGGCATTCTGTTATGTCGTATTATCATCCAGATCGAGCAAAACAGCGAGCAGTTTGGTTGTATAATCACATATTAAGGCGGAGAATGAATTTTTTGCAATTCGCTCGACGTAAACTACGACAAAAATTTAAAAAGACATCGAAAGGTACAGAAAATATTAGATGGAGTGATTATTTAAAAGAACACATAAAGTATGTTTATTAACTTAGATTATATTAATTGAGAAAATACATTTTTTTTTAAAAAAACTATATTTCTGTATTTTGTTTCTAATTGAAAATTTTAGTAATAAATGTTTACGATATTTGTTTGGAATAGAAACAAATAAAGCATGTATTGTTTGTGGAACTGTACAAACAGAAAAAAATAAAACTAATTTCATCCAATGTATGAAACCCAATTGCGCTGGTTTTTATTGTCTTGATTGTTATAAAGATTTAAATAATTTATGTACAATTTGCATGGAACCTACAGATTATGGTGACTTCTCTGATTTCAGTGAAGAGATGTACGTATTTTGCCTAATAAAAAAAAATGTTGATTAATTCACAACTGATAGTTTAACATTTAAAAAAAAAACATTTTTTTAAATTAAGTACACGACAGATATAAATAAAAAATATACAATTATACTGACCGAAGAAAATACAAGAGACTAACATATTTTATTTTTTAAAGTTAATAAATTCGATTAAACAAATGATTAATGTAAAATTAAACTACTAATGAGATGATTACCAAAATTACAAATATTATTATTAAATAACAGATGCAGGAAATATTATTAAACTCACGAATACAGTATATTCTAATGCGTGTGAAAATGATAAAAATAGTTATCATTCTGTTATTTCCAATAGAAAAAAGTATTCTTAAAATAAATTTTATATATTGTATTTTTATAAATTCTAAATACAAATTTAATTTCTGATTTTTAAGCTTGTATAAAATTAATATAAAAATAATAGATAAATAAGTTGAGTATAATTAGTGCTATATATATATATATATATATATATATATATATATATATATATATAATGTACAAATTTACTTATTTAGCGATTCTTCTGAAATTGAAGACGATTCAAAAAATATACAAAATGTATCCAAAATGACAAAAAAATCAAGAAATACTTTAAATGATGATAACAGACAAAACGACAACAATGATAGTTTTGAACATGGGAGTGACAAAAGTGATTATTCAAATTATTCCTATAGTTATCAGAGTGACAGGGAAACATCACGACCAACAACAGTTTCTAGAATGCCTTTTGTCGATTTAGAAAAACAGAGAGTGCCGGATTATGTTTCATTGGAATCATATAAGAAGCCAAACTTATTGACAAATACTTCCTCAGAATATTCAGACACCGAGAAAAACAATAAAACCGTTTTAAAAACAAAAAAATGGAAGACGTTATTCAAGAAAAAGAAAAAAAATATATCTGATTCTTTTACATCGTCGATGAGTGAAAATGATGAATATCAACAAAAAAAAGCATTACTTAAACAAAATCCTCGAGTTAAAAAACGTTCGAAGACCCATAAAAACTATAAAGATAACAGCAAAAACATTCCAAAACTGATATCGAATGTTATAGATTATTTTCGAAAATATTTTATTAAAAATACAAGTTTATCTAAAAAGAATAAACATACAAACTTGTCGTCACCGCGTACACTTAAATTGAATAAATTGTACGCAAAAAAAAATTGGGATACTGGCAGTGACGTATCCGATAATATTACAAGTCATTTATCAGATGAGTCAAAAAAAGATACGGATACTAAAGGAAGTTTAACATCTGGAAATGATTTATTGACAAATAATTCTCATTCTGAACCACACAATGACTCAAATAATTATTTGAAAAAATATCGTAATCCTAATAACAATGAACTATTCCAAGCCATTCATTATGAAGTAGTTGATGAACAAAGTCCTAGATTTGCGAATAAAACGCATTCGAACAACAAACGTTGTATTTGTTCGAAATGCTGCAATAGAAATGTTAAAGACAAATTTACAGAACCGTTGAATTACATGTCTCCGGATTCCGATATTGAATTGACGGATAGATCAAAATCAGAACACTACTATGATGATTCAGACAGCTCAAAATATGTAGAAAGATCAGCAATAGATGCAACAAAACAATCACCTCGGTGTTCAATTCTTTCAAAATTTTCAATTAAACATCCAAATTTTAACACGTCAAGTTCATATCTAAGTGATTTAAATATAGACAGATCAAATTTGAGCACTTTAAGTACAAACGACTTATCAAAACAAGTTACAATGGTAAAATCCGATTCAAAAGATCATTATGATTCAAATACTGATTATGATGTGTTTAGTGAATTTAGATTATCAGATTTAAATGATAGTTTAAATACATCTAACGCCACAAAAAACAGCAGTTCGTGTTCAAAGGGAAGTCAGAAATCTCTTTTCAAGTGTGAAATAAAAAAGGATCGAAATTTACAACAATAATAAAAATGCATTTGTTATAAAATAAGTAATGTAAAATATTGTACAATTATATCAATTAAAACATTTATTTCAAAAATAAATAGCATAGTTTCTGAATTATCATTATTATTAAATAATAATAATCATTTTAATTGTTCTTTCTTTTCATTTACAAATAATTTCACCGAGAAAATCCTACACAAAAAATAATTAAATTGTAATAAGCGATTTTGTAATTACAAGTCTACTTATGCTTAATTCCTAATAGTAAAAAATAAAATAAAATAGAATATTTAAAAGTAAAACAAGTGTATCCAATGTCTGATAAAAGGAAAATCATAAAAACGTTTATTAAGCATATTTTTGCATACTTTTTGTATTTTATTTTCATCATTAATTTTTTTAAAAAAAAATATATAATTAAATCTGTAATTTGGTTAGATACGAACAAGTTGAAATATGATTGTTTGATTGTTGAAATAATATTCAGTCATGCTTTTTTAAGTTGCCTTTATTTGTGGTTTTTATTACATGATGATTTCAATAACGTTGATTCTTTCATACATGGATTTCAAAATATTGCATATAAAAAAACCCATTGCTAATAATTTAGTTGAAAAAATAAATTGCTCATACTTTTATTGTAATCAATCTTAATCATTAGACTATTTGTAAATCCGTGGAAACTAAATGGATGTTTTTGCTTTACAAATTTAATGAACTAGATTATACAATAAAATAAAATTAATCCGAAAATAATGTTTGTACATTAAGAGAAAATTAATCACAACAATTAATGTAAAAGATATAAATATTTAATATATGCTTCTATAATAACATCTATTTATTATATGACTAAAAAATAATTTAATGCGTATATATATATACATATATACATAAATATATATATATATATATACATATAAATATATATATATATATATATATATATATATATATATATATATATATATATATATATATTCTGCCTGTACTTATCTACGGAAGTGAAACATCAACTTCTTAATGTCAAAACAATGCAACAGCTTAAGGTAACGCCGAGAAACATTGAAAGATATATGTTGGAATCTGTATAAAAAGAAGAGAAAGAGAAGAGTAGAATGGATATATAAACAAACGAGAGTTACATATATAATAAGAAGATTGCTGAGTTCGAAATGGATTGGGCGGACCATATTGCAAGAACAATCGAAGAAATCGTTGATTGGAACAATAAATTTAAAATGATGCAGAAAAGATCAATGGACAGATGGGATAACAACAGAAGAAAATTTATTGGAAATTTATGAAAAAGATAAGCTTGAACTGGAAAGATTTGGAAGAGGCCTTCATCCAGCAATACATCGAAAAAGGCTGATGTTGATGATGTATATATATATATATATATATATATATATATATATACATCATATATATATATATATATATATATATATATATATATATATATATATATATAAATGATTTGATTTTATATTTTAAATAAGTAACTTAAGAAATATATTTATTACAATCAATTGTTTATAAACATTTTAAAATTCGTTACTATGAAATAAACAAAATGGCATGTATTATTTTAAAATGTCAAAATTGATTATAAATTTCCATTGTAGTTATTTTAATTTTTACAGAATAATGAATGTATTGTAAAAGAAAAATTCAATTTAGTTGTATTAAATTGCTTGATTTTCGTGAATGAAATAATATTTTTATGTTTATTTTTTGAACGGAAAAACCCGCGGATGAAAGTAATATTATTTGCTTTATATATAAATGCATATATTATTTTCCTAAACATCAACCATTTATTAAATATAATTATATTTTAGATGATTCATCGCGTAATAAAATTTTAAGTAAATTCATATGGGCCAAAACCAATCTTTATGCCCGACTATATGTTCAGAAAAAAAAAAAGTCAATAAACAAGTAAGTACTATCTCGACAGATTCCATTTCAAGCGATCGTGGTTCATTATTAAGTCTCGAAAGTGATGATAATATAGAACCTCTAAAATATTCTGATAATCAACCTTCAGCAGCAAGTGACCTATCAGTAATTTTTAAAAATAAATCATCTCCTTTAGAAAGTGATTTGAATATTTTAGGAGCGACAAGTAGTATCAATCGAAAATCAAGAACAGCCGATGATAAATTAAAAAACGGAGAGAGTTTTGCGGGACTTGACGAAGGTACCGAAGAAGATAGTTCAATAGCACTATCAAGTTTGGCGCACGATAGAGGAAAGTCTCTTTCAAGAAGTAGAAAGACTTTATCTATTTTCAATCCGGATATTGATGAAGATACAGTCGTAGAGGAAGATAAAGACATCCTTGCTCAAATTAATCAATCAATTGTAAATAAAGCCCGCAGTAGTTACATAAATGGTCAAAAAAAATCTCTTTCAAAAAGTAAAAAAAATTTATCGTCCTTTATAGAAGAACCGACCGCTGAAGACAATACACCTGCTAAAAGTGTGGCCATTAAATCGATTTTGGGTAAAAGTGTACATTTAAATGACAACGCAAACGGTAAAAAAACTATAACATACTGCGAGGAACCACAAACTTTCGACGACGACGTTGTACCAGAAAACGATATATATTTCAATAATAAAAGTAATAAGTCGGTTATAGATAAAAGTCGTCATACTTTTAATGATACGAATCCGGTTTCAAAAAGTAGAAAAAGCTTAAGCGTTTTCGAAGAATCTCCAGCAGTAGAAGAAAATGAGTATTCTGCCAATAAAAGTAAAAAATCGATTTTACAAAAAAATTGCTGTAAATTTTTGAACGGCAAAAGAAAAAGTACCAAGTCATTCGCTGTTTTAGAGGAACAGGAAGATCCTGAAGAAGAAGATCCACAATTACTAGAAGAAAGAAAACAATCTATTGGTAGAAGTACAAAATCGATACTTAATAATAGATCGACTTTAAATAATAGTCGCAGTTATCAAAATACAGATTTTTATGTACCAAAACACGTAAGTTCGTCTAAAATGCCAAACAAACAATTGGCGAGTGTAATGAGACAGTCTTTACAAGATTATGATCAAAATATTTCTCGGTCTAAATCGTATGTACAGAAAGAGCGTTGCAATTGCCGTGACTGGACATCAAAACGTGTAAGTAATTTTAAAGATGATTTCGAAGAAACTGAGCTGTCTGGTTCAGATATTAATTTACAACGAGATTACTCTCTCCCTGGACGTAGAAAAACATCTATACGCAGTAAGTCTGGCCACAAATGTTCCATGATGATGCAAAATACGAATGATGTTTGTGAAGTTCCAAGTAGTGAGTCATTTAATACGGTTAACTATACGTGTCGTAATTCTAATATCGGCGATTGCGAACAAAAACCGAAAATAGAACCTACTTGTAACTGTAAACATTGGTGCAATAAACACTTTCAAAATGATTTCAGGGATCGTAACTCCCGATTAAGCACGAATAATCAAAGGATATCATGTTTAAATACTGACAATACCGAAAGATCTGATTTAATGATTCAGAAGAAACATTCAAGCTGTCCAAGAAATTCACAGAATGATGAAAAAAGGTATTCGCAGATAAATTCGGAAAGAAATCAAGAGTGTTCATGTTGTTATTGCAATGGTAAAAGTGTAGAACCGTGCGATAGCAGACAAAGGTCGGTTTGTAAAAATAATAATCAACGATATTCCAAACGCAATTCTGAATTATATAGCAAATCAACTCACGAGCGAGCTCCATCGGAATTTCATTCAGATGCTGAAGATAATTATCGTAATAGTTGTCAACGTTCTTCCAAACAGGCATACCCTCACGTAGAAAACAGTAAATCATTTAATAAAAACTATGAACTTCGTCGAATACATTCGATGAATCAAGCGAATTCATGCAGAGACGGGTCCCAGATGTATCAAAAAACAATTCAACGAGATAATCCCTCTATACTACATTCCAAACATTGTACCAACGATGGATACGAGTCGGCTGGTTTGTCTAAATGTCAGTATGAAACAGATTCGAGTTCAGATGAAGAAATCTTAGTGGAGGATAAAAAGAAGTGTTGTTCTAAAAAAGCTGCGCCAAGTAATTATGAATTACCTTACCAAGAAACCGAACAGTACGAATATTTAGTTGATGAACTAGAAAATACGTTAGCTGAACGAAACAAGGAGAGATTTAGGAAAACATTGCAAGAATTCGAGCAGATGAGTAAAAACTGCGAAGATAACAAACCAAAAAGAATTCGGAATTCACAACGTTCTACAATCGGTTATGCATTGCCTGAAATTAAAAAAACAGCCAGTCATCTACAGTCAAAAGGAGACGCTGGACAATTGTTGGAAAATAATTCGAGTGATTCTGAGCAAGAATTTAACACTGAAAGAAATACTCAATACAATTATAGCAAAATTAATATGGACGATAATCGTTCAAAACCTAATCAGATATGCTGTAAATATTGTTCGAAGGAATTATGCGCCAAGAAATTTCGTGACATAAAACACATACCTTCTGAAATCCCTCCTGAAGGAGATGATATTTATGAAAAGCGGCAGTCTGATATAAATGATGATTTGCAAAGAAAAGAAACGTATCGCGGCAGTTTTGATGAGAAAAGATTTAGTACACCAGCCTATAGTAAATCTGGATTCATCGAACGAAAAAAAACTCAAAGTGTAAACAACAATTCTCGACCCTTTTATAAACAACCGTCCCGTATATCTTCTTCAAAATGGGAAATTGGTCCTGATATGGAATGGAGAAAAGTAGAAGAGGTATCTAAAATCATACCAAATGATAGAAAATATTGGTCTCGATCTGAGTCCAGACGTTTTAGTTCTAACGACAATGAGTATCCTGCAAAAAGACACACCCGTGTTTATACTAATCCATTACAAGATTATGTATCTCATGAAAATATCATAGCTTTAGAACAAAATGAATCTAGATATAACGAGCCGAGTCGTCCGCGAATCAGTAAAGAACGCCGTTCGACATATAGAGAATCCTTACCGAATAATGAACAATCAAATGAAAACGTATTTTATGATGGAAATTTCAGAGCATCGCAGAGAGCCAGCAAAAACCGTTCCAAAATACAAAGTTTGGGTAAAGAACGCTCATCACATTACAACAACAATAACAATTCGAAATATTTGTTCAATTCAAACGATAATTTTAATGAAAACCAAAGGGGAACGGAAAATATTTCAAGACAAGAATTAGATCCCCGTTCCAGGAGTCGACTGAAAACAGAAAGTCAAAAACCTTTAAGTAATGATTGGTTTATAAATATGGATATTCCTAGAGAAGAAAACAGAAAAGAATCTTATCATAGAAGATATACTAAAGATTCGGATGGCGAATTCTAGATTTATGTCTAATTATAACAGTCGTATGTGTGTTCAGAGTAGTTTAAAAATAGTTTAATTTGTCGTGTACATTATATTTTGGAATAAACTCACAAATATGTCAGTATGACTTTTGTAAATTTTAGAAAAATCGATTTTTTTAGTCATATATTTAATTAAAAGTCTTATAAGATACATTGAGAAATTACTCATATTTTTTTAAAAACCATGTACAAAAAAACTCAGTAAATAATAAATAAATGATTATTGTGAACGAATAAAAGAACGAATGAAAGTTTTTATGTCAATTACACTAAATAGGGGAAAATACTGTTGATATTGAGGCATTTAATTTACATTCATGTAATTCAGATAACTATTAAAAGATTTGTAAATAAGAACTCCTTCTTCAATACAAAATATTTACCCATATTAGCATATATTAACGCTATATGTGCGAAAATCTATAAGTAAATATTAGATAGTACGTTTCATGTGAATTACAGTTAAAACTATTGTCTTGTAATAAGGAAATAAGGTGAATATTTTAAAATATAGCTTGACTCTATTTTCATTTACGTTTATGAAAGTAACGGTATGAACTACTTAAACTATTAAATATAATAAATTCATTTATTCCTGTATGGAAAATAATATTGAATATAACTGTAAAAACAACTTACTTATAAATAAATATTGATAACTATTAACAATTACCTGATGTAAATATACCTTTTATTATTAATTATATGAATATTGAGAAAGAAAAATATTAAGAATCAATATACAAGATAAATATCAACATAAAAGTAAGTAATATTATTTAATGTACACCCATATATATATATATATATATATATATATATATATATATATATATATATATATATATATATATATATATGTAATATAAGCAAATTTCATTTCTATTAGTTTAATACACACAAGAAATATTTATTAAACTATACGTGTAGTTATAAAGGCTTATAGACAGGTAAATGAAATGTATTCATTTGATAGGATTTTATATATTTAAAATTTATAATTCAATTTTTAAAGGCCTTGTTTCAAACTAAAATATAAGTGCTTCTCAATATATGGCTATCAGACCTCTGGAGGTCTCCAAACGTATTCATGAGGATCTGTGAATTCTTCAAAAATATTAAAAAAAAATTTTTTCAGTAGTAGTGATAATGGTGAATAATTAATCAAATCGAAATATACATAAAAATTAAATACAGGACCAATATGAGTCTATATATCTTTCTGAAATTAAACCAAAAATTCATAATTTAGTTACAGAAAATCAGTATGTATTAATTTAATTACTAGTATATTCCACTTTATTGGTTCAGAGTTTTTCGCATTTATTTTGTATAATTGTTATTAATTCATCTATGCCTAGTTAGACGTTTAAATCTAATAGAAAAATAATATTAATAAAAAAATAAATATCAGTGATTTTTTTCCTTTCAGAAGTTCTTAAGAGACTGACAATTTGAGAAATACTAATATTTATATATATATATATATATATATATATATATATATATATATATATATATATATAATGACATATTTTAAATTATATTTCGAAAAAAATAAAACCCTCATCATTATATTTGTATACACATACAATTGTTTATTTGATATGTACAAAATTCAAAATAAATTCTTCTATATTTAAAAAAAATGTAATTAATAAATTAATTTCTATTATCGATATCTGTACAGACTATCAAATATACAAATACTTTCATAAATAAAAGGATGAAAACATATTAATTGTTTATACATTTACACATTATCAAGTAAATTTAATTTTACAAAGATATATCATTGGGATGTGGGAAATACATTTTATAAGTTGATTTTTATATGATGTAATCAAAAAATCCACTTGTTCGTGCATAATTTTTAACTTTCTTGTTTTTGTTTGCTATGAAATTTGTTGAAAACAAGATTAATTTGTGTATATGCTCTTTTACCCTATTTTTATTTTATTGAGATGAAAAATAAAAATAAAATTGATTCATGTGCATGTAAAGATAACCTTAGATTAATTCAGTTCGCAACATAAATTAGTTGTTACACAAACTGAAAAAAAGAAATAAAAATGCAACTTATTTTAATAATATACACATCCACATTTTTTTAGATTATTTTTATCTTAAGCATTTATAATCATCATATATGGCTACAAATTTGGTTTTAATATATTAGGTGTAAAAATTAATTTTGTGCTTTTAAATTGAATCAGTCCTCTTTTAAATTAAAATGTTTTCTTGTCGTTTTAGGACTTTGAAGTTCCAACCTGAATATTTAAAAGCCATATATATCTTGACCAAGCAGTTGGCATAACCTCACAAAACTATAGTGAACATGACACCATTCGAAAAGTAGAAAGCAGAATATTAGGCACTTTTGCATTCCAGTTGAAAAAAATTCTACCAAAGCCGAGGCATGATTTCTTCAACTTTGGGGAAAGGTGTTATGACGCATAAAACATGCAAAACATGCTAAGACAGTTGAAGTGGTCCGAAAATGTATTACAACTTCATCAACTCAAAGCTGCCATTTTTTTTCGACAAGAGATTCGTCAGTTACCCAACAGAGCAAAATTATACAAATTAATGGGGGATATTTTATGGATTGAAATGTATTCTATTTTTCTGTAAACAATCATTTTCTATAAATTGTTAGTTACAGCAGAAAAGTAATTTTCAAACTTTCTTACGTTATTTTTTATGTAATCATTCGTAGAGTAGTTGTACAAACCATATTTTCAAAAACATATTCGAATATTTAAACAAATATAAACATTCAATCTCATTACATATTTTTTTTAATTGTTGAGGTGATGTCGAAAATTCCAATGTAAGGTAATACAATCAAATAATTTATTTACTCGGACATATTTATTTAATTTTTTAAACATCTGATAGAAAACATAAAAAAATATTTACTATTTTAAGATTAATATATTTAATATTTACTCCAAGAGATTAGATTAGTGCAAATATAACTAAAAATAATATAATTTCGTGGAAACAACAGATAATAATTTTATGAAACAAAAATTGAGGTAAAAACATTGAATTTCTTTCATCAAATTTGATAAGTATTATTTTACGATTGGAATCTAACTTTTTTAAAGATTTTGTTTTCCATGCTTGAATATATATTCAAAGAATTTCCAGTGAAATATTAAATATATACTACCAACTTTTACCTGATTTTCTTATTAATAATTATGCAAAATATAACATAAACATGATTTATTAAAAAATGTACATATACGACCTCTCATTCTGTTGCTATATATATATATATATATATATATATATATATATATATATATATATATGTAATCTTGATAGAGTAAAATTATATACTAAGAAATGTATCTGTGTTTTTTTTTTTGTATGATAATAATAACATGTTTCGATATACATGGACATTCGTTGAATATTAAAAAGCAACTTAATACAGTAAGATGTTTGAAAATACCAACACGTAAACAACAAATTAACTGTTTGTTTATTATTGTTTTTTCTTTATAACATTCGATCATAAAAGTTCAATAATTTTTAAAGTTTCAACTATGAAAATGTTTTCAATAAATTAAATGTATATAAAGGTAACAATGACATCTCTATATACGATTATTTTCTCAAACGTTCTATATCTTAACTACAAGTATCATTTTTAATTTATATTTTTAACAATTAATCTATATTTGAAAACAAAAGAATATTTATCATTTAAAATCGACAAATTCACACGTATCGACAATCATACAGAGCTAAAACAATAGCATGCATTTAAGTTTAAACAAATAAATTATAAAGTACACATATATATATATATATATATATATATATATATATATATATATATATATATGTTTGTATATATACATATATATTATATGTGTGTGTGTGTGTGTAAAGATTAATTCGGTGTCTTTAAATTGAATCAATTATAATTCGGCTTTAAATTAAAATATGTTTTCGTTATTTTAAGATTTTGAAGTGCCAACCTTAACATTTAAAAACACTATATATCTTGGTCAAGCAGTTGACATAACCACATAATAAACACGATGGCGTCTGAAAAGCAACATATCAGGCATTCATACATTTCATATTTAATTACAATTTAACCGTTTATATTTTTTCAGGGGACAATTTTTAATAAGAGTTTATTAAAAAAAATATATTTAAATTATATGGGAAATGAAAGGTCTGAATTATTTAAATTAGATGAATTTGGAAAAGGTGATATATATATATATATATATATATATATATATATATATATATATATATATATATATGCATATATCTACAAGATGGACAAGAGAAATTATTGACTGGGAACCAAGGAATATAAAAAGACCCTGAAAGAGACCAATGAACAGATAGGATAAGGATATTAAAAACTTTCTTGGAAATCTGTGGAAAAGAGAGGCACTGAATCGAACAAAATGGAAAATCATGGAAGAGGCCTTTATCCAGCAGTGGATTAACAGAGGCTGAAGATGATGATGATGATGATAATATCTACA
>CM068317.1:43999748-44134748 GCA_034766995.1 Acanthacorydalis orientalis
CAATGTTTAATAATTCTAAATTTCATCGACTGTTATCACTGAATAAATTTGTAACAATTTTAATTTAATTATAAAGTGTATTTAGGTAAATATTTGTTTAATATTTGACATGTTTTTGTTTAACTTCACTGCAATACAATATTTTCAAGTAATCTATAATTTTATATTCAAAATGTATGTTTTAATTGTCATAGCACGTATCGTTCCTCAATTTCTATCGCTTTATTTAAAAGAAATGTATTCTAGGTCAGTCAAACGCTCCTCTTTACATCTTTACGGAGTCTTTCGCCTTTTTTGTATTTTGCTAGTTGTCTTTTAAATTCCGACTGACCTTGATACATCGACAATAAGTACAAACTACATTCTTGTCAACAGTTTTTACGTCATTTTTATTGAGTTTATACATTTGCCATTTTTCATTGTTAGATTATTACTATAGGAATAAAATTTTGAATGCATTATTTTGTTTATTATTCTATTACAAAATTAGATACTTTTTTATGAAATATATTCCAAAACATTTTAAAACAATAATTGTACTTTGTAGTTATTTATCGATTAAGAATATATTTGTCAGTATATTGAATTTTTCTTCAATTTTTTTATTGCTATAATTTAATTAAAAAAAATTTTCAGTTAAGTATGGTAAATAAAATAAAAAAAAAACTTTACTCTCACCATTCTTTTCAGTACGTTTTATTTTAAACTATTAATGATTTTAAAGAGACGAAAAACCTTAAAGTAAAAATAAAAAGGAAAAAATAGATTATTTTATTTACTTAACAAAAAAAATCGTCTTACAAAAACGTATATAAATATATTGTAAAATTATTCTATATACAAATTAGTTAATAATATAAATAAAATAATATACAAATAATGCTTGAAAAAGATAAAAAAATAGTATAATTATGTCAATATATAACTCAAATTATATAGATTATATAGTGTATATGTATATATAAGACAAATTATGCAGATTAGTATAGAATATACAAGCAATTAAGTAAATTCATAAACATTTAAATGTCTAAAATAAATCACGTCAAATTTTAATTTCAAACAAAAACATTACATTGTAGAAATGAAGAACACATTAAAATTACCTGTTCCAAATGTAAAAAGAGTAATAATTAATTACAGAAATAAACTTTCAAAAAATACTACTTATTCACAACATGCTTGTACTTGTCATAAAATTGTACCGATTGTTCATTTGTTATTTATTTTATTTAAATGATTTATTACATTGGCGTACAGTGACATCTATTGATAAATATCATAGAAAACATGTAATAATTTTTCTTTTCATAAAATGTTGACAAACTGATTTTTATATGATTTTAAATATATATATATATATATATATATATATATATATATATATATATATATATATGAAGGTATACTAGTGTAAACATTTATATAATATATAACGTGTATATTTTATAAAAAATTAATAATGTTTCAATTTATAATTACTGATCTTTTGTAAGTCTCACGCGGTAACAATTTTCAGTGAATAATAACCATCAGACAAATGTACTTATTAAAATTGTCTATAAATTATGATAAAAATAAATAAGTATTTCTGAATAATATAAGGAAAATAATGTTTATTTTGTTTTATTGTAGATAATTTAATCAGAAAACAAATCAACAATTGATAAAAATTTTGAATTGGCTCTGTTAGTTACATAGAAGATTTGCTAGTAGTGTGTTTTTTTTTGAGAATTTTACATAACAGATCGTCATGGATATATTGAAAATAGATGATTCCGTTGTTAAAATGAAGAACAATATTAAAGAAAATAATATCGAAATAATGAAATCAATTGATAATTTGCCGGTAATTGCGACTATGAACGATCTGATTCGTGAACTGCACAAAGTTTTTGAAAGTGATTCCGTCAATGTGGACTTTGTTCGGTATTTGATGAAATCATACAAATCAAATCCAGCAGATTGGAAAAAATTTGCAAAGTTTGATAGATCCAGGTAAGTTTAATTATACGATATGAAATGACTAATGACTGATTTTTGAATTTTAACACAGCGCTTAATACTTTTTTAACACATTAGCACGAAAAAATACTGTTAAAGTATAAAGACAAAAAAGTTAAACACTATTAAAGTCAACAAAAGATAGAAGAAAAAAAACATAATTACAGTTAAATTTTTTTCACCGGAAATATACTTAACTTAGATTATAGTTTAATTTTTGTACACTATTTAATACTTTCCATGCAAAAAAAATATTTTTATAAACATATTTACAAAGAATAAAAAAACATACTGTTTATACATAATTTGTATTTTTCGACTAATTATCTTATGATTGATTAATAATCTTGTGTACAATACAGTGATTAAGTTATATTTGAAAAGAAATATCTTTTTAATTATCAGTTAATCACTTTGATATTTTCTGAAAAATCTATTTCGTCATCAGTCTCTTAGTAAACAAATTAATTGAAAAATAAATGATGATAATTATACGAAACTAGATTCAATAAGTGCCATGCAAAAACTGAATTTATTTTTTTATTTGCCAAAAATGTAGTTTATAAATAAGATAAACAGGTACTTAGATGAAGCATGTACGAATTTAATAAAATATTTTATCTCATGATAAAAAATATAGTAGCACTTATAACGTTTATACAAATATTGTTGTTTACACAAAAAAAATAGTTTAAGTTATAACTAATATTATCTATTCCTTCACATTTTATATAGACATTCTTTTCATTTCGATAAATATTTGTTATTCATTTTAAAAATTTCACACACTCCCTTTCCATATTAATAAACTATATACAATTGATATATTAGCTATTCTAAATGAAATATCTCCTTTTTTATATCCAGAAATATTTCAAAAATCATACTTGTTATTCGATATTAGATTTTCAACTAAATTGTAAGCTGATTTCAATGAGCGGCTATTTGTAATTTAATATATTGGGAATAATTATTTAGATATTAATTCCAAAAAACATAACTCATGAACATAAATATATATATATATATATATATATATATATATATATATTTAACTTTAATATTATTTAATAAATTTAAGGCAAGGTTAAATGTCATGAGATCTTGACAACAATCACAATAACTTTATATGTTTATAACAAACAAGTATAATCATGACGCAAAAATTTATTTACGTACATTTATATCAACATATTGTTTAATAAAAATAAAAATAATTATTATTCAGTTTTTAAGATAACATTTTATATGTGATGTTGAATATATATATATATATATATATATATATATATATATATATATATATATTAGTGTAAACAATGATATAATTAACGTATATTAGCAACAAAAAAATATTTATAAAAAATAACATAATTTAAAAGCTTTAGTTACATTACATTTTTGCAGTTAAATTAAAATCATAAATGAGAAAAAAATCTTGTTTATAATTTTATTCTCGCAATGGTTCAATAAACGATTTACGAAGACATACAGATCAATGTGAATAAAGATGTTAAAAATTATTCATGTAAAACTAGAATGAAACATGAAGAACTAGAACAGAATATAAGAAACACATTTTATCACTTTTTATTTAATCGAATAAAATCTAATCAAATCCTGAAAAACTAGCTAAAAGTTTCATAATAAATTTGAATATTCGACTAAGGAATATTTTTTTTCTATTTTTAGATACACGAGAAATTTAGTAGACGAAGGGAACGGAAAATTTAATTTAATGATTTTGTGTTGGGGAGAAGGACATGGATCTGCCATACATGATCATGCAAATGCACACTGTTTTATGAAAATGCTCCACGGAGAACTTGAAGAGGTAATTATAAATTTATTCATTAACACAAGTAAAAAAAGATTCTAAATATCCAGAATTATAGATTAAGATAAATTTATGCTTCTGTTTAATATAATTGATTATTACAGCATAAATAAAAAAATATAATTTATAATCTAAACAGTAACCATAATATATTTCATATATATATATATATATATATATATATATATATATATATATATATATATATATATATACTGCATAATTAAAATTAGGTTAGATTTGGCTGGCCTTCGAAAATTAAACATCAAAAGACAGAATTGGTGCACATCGGAGAAAATGTAGATGTAGCTGACGAAGAAGGTGAAGAATTAAAGGAAATAACGCGAAGCAGATTAGAAACAAATGAAATTTGTTATATAAACGGTAAGTGGAGTACAGGGGTAAATACAAATGACGTAATTTTTATAAATCATAAAAGAGTTAACTAAGAATCAGTTAATTAATAATAAATATGCATGCACTAATACTGAACACAAATAGCATAGGTGTCAACAAATTTTAAAACAACCAGCTATACACCGACAACCTTAGTCTCTTTTCTAATTTACATATAAAGATATTTTTTTTTATAATAGTTAAAGTATTTTTTTTATAAAATTAAAAATAACTATTTGAAATAATCACTGAGATCTTTATAACATTTTAAAATGAAAAAAATTTAATCACGTTTTGCTCTGAAATTACTTTTTTATATATTTCATATTTTGATCTTCTTTATATTTTTTTTATTCGCTTTCTATAATATGAACACATTGTACTTTCGCGCTGGTCTTTATTGCGATCTTTATTAATCGCAGTCAAAGTATTGTACGAAATTTTTAAGTTACTTTATACTTTCCATTGACAATATTTAACGTATTAATAATTAATTAAAATATATAAGAAATTTATAGTTTATTTATTATATATACAATAGGTACATCAAATACACAATTTAATATAATATAGTTTATTTTCTGAAATTAATTTATACAGATGCATATTAAAAAGAATATTTTTAATCGTTTGATTCAAATACTCTACATATGTTTACTATTACGCTATAAAATGTACATTAAAAAAATTGTGAAAAATATGTAATCAGAACAAAAAAGAAAGTCAATTTTGTTCTGTAATACCTTATTATGTTAACAAATAAGGTATTTGAAGTGTGTTTCAAGTTAAATGTATATATAATATAAAGAGTAGTATATTAAATTAATTAAAGTAAAATGAACATTTTATTCCTTTTTATTAATTGAATATTGAAAATTAAAGAAAAGTCAAACAGGTGTTTAATCATATTAAACAATAATATATAAAGAACAGATATCAGAAATATTTTCACAGACTTTTTATACTTTTATTTTAATAAATAACAAAAATTATCAGACGTTTTATAAATTACTTAATTTAACATTTTTTTTACGAAAAAAATTCTATACACAATATTAGCAGTGTGTTTATTCTTCAATATATATTATGTCGATTTGTCTAAGATATTCGATATTTAATAAAAGGTTTTGCGACTACATACGTTTACTTCCATACAAAAAAACTTTGCATACATGCAAATATACATACATACACACACACACACATATATATATATATATATATATATATAAATTATGATTATATTACAGATTCACTGGGCCTACACCGAGTAGAAAACCCATCGCATACGGAAACTGCTGTCAGTTTACATTTATACTGTCCTCCATTTAATAGTTGCCAAGTTTTTAATCAACGTACTGGCCAATGTATGCGTTGTCCTGTCACATTTTGGTCAAAATTTGGTCAAAAAAGGCAAAGAGTTAGTATATTTTATTTGTATAATGAATACTTTTTCAATTAAAATTCGTATTATCCATTAAATTACTTAGTTTCAAGTCAGGCCCTTAGTCAGGGGTGAGCCAGCGGGGCTTTGCCCCCTCTAACAATACCTTCGATTTTAGTAGATTTGAAAATCATGGAGAATCATTGGGAGAATGGGTTTATCTTGATGATTAAAAACGTTTCTAAGCGCCAAAAAAGAATCGTTTCTATTAGCGCATTTCCACAGTAACTCCCAACACATTTTGACATAAAAAAATTGCCCCCTCAAAAAAAATTGTGTTTCCCCCTCTAATATGACGGTATGGCTACGGGCCTGTTTCAAGTACAAATTATTTCAGTACTATTAAAAAAACACTCATAAATATTATTTAAAATTTTCTGTACCTATTGTTTCTGTATAATGATTAAATTTAAAGATAACTTTTACATGTCATAGGAAATTCAAGATGCTCGTGCGCCAGAAGATAATTAAATATAAAAAAAAAATACAAATACGAGTAGGAGAAGCAAATCGTCCAATGTCACATGATAATATGTTCAATTTCTTGAAATGTATATCTTAAAATAATTTTAGATTAAATATTACATCATAAATGATAAAAATACATGCTTTTTTATTTATGTAATTTTAATGTTTATCAGTATAAATTTGTAATAATAAATGTTATTTCTATAACAAATGTGCTTTTATCAAAATATTTTTTTATCCAGAATACAAAATAAATCTTATCGTTAATAATTAAAATATTTTCATTTGCAAAATAAAATACGTCATCTTTTTAATATATGTGTGTCACTTTGATTGAGACATGTCTTTTGGCACGTAAATTTTTAAATTTTATTTAATTAACTTTCAGTTTTTTTATATCAGTAATAATTTTGTTATATAACTTTGTTATATATACATATCCACATCGATATATATATATATATATATATATATATATATATATATATATATATATATATATATACATACATATGAGGGAGAGAGATAGAACAATACACAAAATGTTAAATTAGAACTTGTATACAAAAACATTTTCTTATTTATAAAAGTTTCCATTTTTGAATAATTTAAATTATATTAAACTGTAATCATATGAAAGTTCATATAAATAGCATAAAAAGATATTTTCCCTTGTTTTAATCTATTAAGAAAGTAATTTCAATGTTTTAAATCGAAAAATTAATTCAAAATTGTAAAAATGTTTAAATAAATTAAGTAAATGCAAAAAAGATCAAGTTAAAAAGTGTGAAAAATAAACTTGTTTTTACCAGTTCTGATGAACTTTGCAATGGGTCATATATTTGTAATGTCCCATTAACATTTGTCAAAGTAATATGTGCTGAACAATACACTGATATGATACTTGGAAAAATATTATAATTAATATTAACGTTGATTAAATACAATGAAAAAAAATCTAATAAAATAAAATACTTTATCATAAAGCATTAATACTAAGCAAGATTATTTGTTAAAGTATGCAAGAAATTACACGAAATAACGATACGCCGTTCAAAAGTTCATACCACTCATTAATAAGTTATGGAACATACATCATTTAGTTTACATTATCAAATTAATTATATACCGAATAAAAATAATATATAAACAATATTTACTAAAAAATATACCTTACAAATAGTTTATTAAATTTAGTTTTAATCTTTTATACAAAATAGATTTACCAATGTAAAAAAAAATAAAAACAAATTAGTCGTATAAAATAGAGTTAGATATATTAAATTATAAAATAATAATTCTGTAAGGGTATTCATTATTAAAATGATTTACCAAAAATGCCTTTATATAATCAGAATACATACTTTCTTCCAAAATAGAAGTAATAAAATAAATAATTAAAAATTTGAACTTACTTTCTCACAATAAGAACTCTATGCACACATATACAAATGTTACACAACTAATTTTGTAATTTTCATTTTAACCTTCTGTAACTTCTTTAACTTCCTTAAGTTTTAAAAGTCAATTAAAAAAAGAAAATTGTAAATAACAAAGAAATTCCGATACAATAAATTAAAAATGAAAATTATGAAATGAACTACCATCTAGTGACAATTTCAAAAGAATTACAAAGCAATTGGATACATATATAATTTAATTATATTAATAAATATGAGGCCCATAATATAACCATTACTATGTTTTAAATACTTTTTGTAGCATAACATTTTTTGAAAATAATTTATTCAATAAGATTAAAATTGATTCAATAAATTTTTAATACCTGAATTTTTCAAAATCATATAATGATATATCTACTTTTAAGAAAGACATCAAATATTTGTATCCATGTACAATAGTCAATATTTTAGTTTTCTTATCATTCTTAAATCATTTCAATTTTTTACATTTTTATTTCTAATAATTTACAAACATTAAAAACATACAATTTAAAGCTTTTTTACTTAAATTCATAACTGTCAACATGTGTATGCATTCATGTAACATTGGACATTCTGATTTAATAATTGATAAAAAAAATAGTTATTCTAAGAATATATACTATTGCATACACAAATAAATTTCTCTCAATGCTGATGATTTTTTAATAAATGTACTTTTATCAAATTTGTTTATAATAAAATGATAATTTTTCTGTTACTTCAATTTTCCAAAAATAATTTGACAGACAATTTTTAGTGTCAAAATGGTTTTAATGGACATTAACAAAATTTAAAATTTCAACATGCAAATGTTTACTACATAATGATTAATTTAATTTAGATAAGTAATTTACAATATAAAACTTATACCTGAGATTATTGATGATGGCCACAGATGTTAGAAATATTAATATAACAATCACACACAAAACATTTCCAATTTATATTTTAAATAAATACACTAATAAAATAATTTAAAAAACTTAATTTTTTTATATTTATATTAAAAAAAATAACAATACTTTATTCACTTCTTTCATTGCAAATTTCATACACTTATAAACCCAAACTATCATGTTATATATAATAAGTATTTGAATATTTAATTTTTATATCCACACAATATATTTTTTGTCTTAGAAAAGTCAATTGACATTTTGAATTTCTTATAACAAATACAAATTACAACTGTATCATTGTTGACTTCACTACAATTGGAATTGGATGGATTTTTTTTAGAAAATAATTCATTATTTGTTCTTTGTTTATTTTATATTTAATATTAATTTTGTTTTGAAGACAAATGAATATTTTGTGTGTATTTTTTTAATTCTAACTATACATTTATTTTCAAAATAAACTTTTATTACTATATTCACATTGGTTTGATCAAACCAATAACAAAGTATATAATATATACAAAAATTATACTTTAGTCTTTTTTTTATATACTTTGGAACTTTAGTATACTTTATATATATACATATATATATATATATATATATATATACATATATATATATATATATATATATATATATATATATATATATATATATATATATATATATACATATACATACATACATATATATGTAAAAAAGTGACATTAAATATTTTACAACTGTATGTATACAATTTGATATTTATTTTGTGGTAATTATACACAAAAAAATAATAAATGACCAAAAAAATATGATTCTAATTTTAAAACAATTCTGAATAGTACTAATATCGTTTTTCATGATTTAAACTTGTACTACTTACATGAAAAATATATTTAAAAAATAAAATATAAACAATGTAATTAATGTAAACTAAAATATATCTTTTGACAATAAAAAAAAAATGTGTAGCTTTCAACATGCAGTCTCATGTGTAATAAGGATAAGGTGACAGAATTTCTGTACTATTAAGAAGCTGGCGTGTAATGTTTTTAGAAGGTTGTGATAAGAACAACGGAGCTCTCTGCTAAAATTTTAAATCTCTTATTGCCTGTGGTAAATCGGGTAATTTCATATCTTTAATTTGTTGTGGAATGTTCATGTTTTTAACAGCTGAAACAGCTCTTGCAGGTGCTGCTGTTATTCCAGCCTAAAATTATTTTATGTATTGAAGTCAGCATTTCAATTATAATTACAATAATTATTTTTAAATTAATAGAGCTACTTCTATTTTTTACTTTAAAATAAGTTAACAAATAGGAATAAATTGTTAAAAACTGTAACTATTTTCTAACACATTCATATAAGCGCCGTAATAATTCTTTTTGTAAAAATTACTGTAAATATATACATTAAAAAATATATACCTCTTGTTTTTCGAGTTTATTTTGATCTTCAATTCTTGTTAATATTTCTACCATATTTGTTTCTAATACCATTCCTCCCATAACAAGTTCATTTAAAATAAAATGTACTTTATCAACATGAAATATAAGATCTAATTCACAAACATTTTCAAAACATTTATCGAGTGTCTCAACAAATACTTGGATTAAATCCAAAATACCTAACTCACTCTCCGATGAGTCAACACAAAATACGAAATAAAGTGTAGCATAATGTCGATAAATTAACTTATAATCAGAGCCTCCAATTAAACTAAAATAAAAAGCTATTGGTATTATTTTAGTCACTGCCATGCTATTATTTATATGTCCCTTTTTACCTTCCACCCTCGAGAAAATTGCATACATTATCATCACGTTTTGAAACCAATTGAAAAGTTTCTTTGATTATCTGTTGTTGCATATCTTCTGTCTAAAAATATTTAAATTGAACAAAAAAAATGTACACATAAGGTTACCTTACTTCAATATGATTTTCATTACTTACAAAATATTGATAAAATTTTGATAATCGTGGTTTACCATGATTATTAAAAACTAATATTGCCTTTATCATTGTTGTAACTAATACAGTCTAATATTTACATAAAAATAAAATCATATTTTGCTGATGACAGCAGGAGTCAATATATTACCAACTTAAATAGTGCAGATTTATTAAAAAAGATAGCTATATAATAAATAATGATAGATATACACCTTTTTGCTTTTCTAAATTTACAAAAAAATTGCATTTTGCAGATTCGCATTTAATGTTGTTTTAATTTTAATCTAATAATAAAATATTAAAAATAATAAAAATGACATTTATTACATACTTTGAAAAGTTTTTATATAATTATTTGATAACAGAAAATAATAATTTATTATAAATTAATAAAGTTATTAACTTCAAAAAATGATATATTCAAATTGTGATTATTTTATTTTCTACATTTTCAAAACCCCTTTTTTTGTTTAAATTACAAATTTAAAATAACATTTATCACAAGAATGAGTAAGAGTAATCACAAAAACAAAACAAATGAATAAACGCAAAATTCGATTGTTATTCGGTACTATAGATTTTAGTACGTTATAATAATGTATTTAACACATTTTCTTCAAATGACTAAATGTCAACGTCGTCTCCCTCCTCCGTATGAAATACCTGATTATAAAATATATCGTGTTGAAAATAGTCAGACTTTAATGAATTTGCAAAGTGGATTGGCAGCTAGGGGTCTTAAAGATCCTTGGATTAGGAACGAAGTTTGGCGGTATGAAGAAAAATCTTTCGGTTCACATGGAACTCGTTTTCGTGGATTATTTTTACGTGGTTTTAAAACTGGATTCGTGGCTTTTCTCATGACTTTGTGGCTAGAAAATATTATATTGAAACCAAATGATGCACATCATTCAAATTTGTAATTAAAAAATTGTTAATTATTTATTCTGATCTTATAGATCATAAATATGTAAAACGTAACTGATTTACGAATTTACTAATAATATGCAATAAAACCACATATTTACTGTTAATTATTTGTTGTTACATTTTAAAGTTTGTATAAAGAATGTATAAATAAAAATTGTATTTTAAATTTTATATACATTAATATTTCAGAGATCACATAAAAATAATTTTAAAATAAAATATTACATCCATTTTTTGTTCGTCAACATTATGAATGATTTTTAAGAACATTCTAAATGCACTTTTGTGTATGTATATATAAATTTAAATGTCATTAACTGACTGACATTATTATTACATTGATTCTGATATATATATATATATATATATATATATACATACACATATATACATATATGCAGTAAATTCCAAGATAAAATTTTTGCATATTACAATTTAACTAAAAATTATTTAAACAAAAAAGAATGTTTTTTTAAAAAAACAAATCAATAAATTAAATGAAAATTACCTGTTTTATTATTGAAAAAAGTTTGCATCTATCAAAATAGAAGTACATTAAAGATTTTATCAAATAAAATGTATACACATGCATGTTGTATATATGAATATGCATATATTTTTATACATATGTATATGTATGTATGTGTATGTATATATACATTTATATATATATATTCATATATATATATACATATATATATATATATATATATATATAAATGTATATATATTGTAATATACACACATGTACATCATTACACATAGAGGCCAATAACAGGAAAACACATTAAAAGAAACATGTACACAATTTAATAAATTATTTAAATTGATAATTTTATTTGTATACCATAAATATCCGTATATATTTTCTATTTATATTTATTTAACATTCATTAAAAGCAATGAACTGTATTTAAAGATATTAAATAAAACGTCCTTTTATATTTAGTTTATGCATTGAAGTGTGTGTGAAAATGTATTTGTTTACTGTTCATAAAGAAACAATTTGATTTTGTATTAATAAATGAAAAGGACACTCATAATAAATACATATAGTTTCTACATATATTTATTTTTTTATGAATAAGTAAATATGTATGTATGTATTCGTGTTGGTGTGTGAATATATGAAAATATGTAAATAGTTTTGAAAGTATTGTAAATATTACATGACAGTTAATATTATTTATTGAAGAATGATATTTCCTGATTCATCCAATATGAGTTGTTTTTCATTTTGTTCATCACCATCTATTTGCACAAAATAGTGCAAACTGTCATTATCATTATTCTGTTTTATCAATACAGTCATTTCATTATCCTCATGAGAATTTTGTAAACTCCCAATATTATATACATACTGATTATTTTCATCAAAAGAATATGTTTCACCATTATTAGTAGTCATAATAAGTATTTGATTTTCAGTGTTTCCAGAAATAATTTCATTTATATTCTCACAAAATTCTATTGTTTCTGAATTATTTACTTTTCCATTCATTTCTATTTGAGAAAAATTATTATCACTTTCATTAATAAAGCTGGATGTATTTTCTTTATACATTAAATCATTTTTACTATTTAAGGATAAATTTATTTGTTTTATATTTGATTCTTGTATTTCATTTTCATATAAACTGCTTGTTTGTAATTTTCTTTTTTTCATATCTGTATTGGTTTCAATTTGATTAAAAATAAAATTATTATATTGAGCAACATAACTATTCTGAAGTTTTTTTGAAATATCATTGTTTGTGTTATCTACTTTTGGTGCTATTAAAACATTTCCATATTCATCTAAAGTTCTTTTTTTTATCATTTTATCAGGTTGATTAGGCACAGAGATTTTTTCTAGTTCATCATCTAACAATAACACAAAACCATCATTATGTGTAAGATTGACATGTTTTTGGTAATCTATTTTATGTTGAAATTTCTTTGGACATTTTTTACAGCTATATAACTTTAAGTTTTCATGTGACATTTTATGAATTTTCAGTGCATATAAACGACGAAATGTAAGACCACAAATAGTGCATAAAAACGGACGTTCATCTGTATGGACTCTAAAACAAAATTATCATTAATTTAAAATCATATAAAAAATATTATTTTTAATTTACACAAATGACCTTTTTTTAAAAACAATACTTACTTCATATGCATTTTATGCATATTTCTTGTACGAAAATGTTTTGAACATAATTCACATTGAAATGGTTTTTCATTTTTATGTTGCTGTCGCAAATGAGCATCATACTTTTTTATATTTTTAAAATCTTCATTACAAAATTTACAAGATATAACTGAATTGTCTTCCACTCTAAAAATTATACATATATAAATAATTTATAATTTTGTTAGTGGAAGCAATTAAAGGAAGTAATTATAGGAAACTTAGTATTTTAATTTATTTATTTATATATATATATATATATGTGTGTGTGTATATATACACACACACATATAATTAAAATACATTGTACAATAAAGGGTATATTTAAGCATTTACTTAAATGTAAGACATCAATTGAAAATTTTAACAAACAGCTTAGATAATATCTGATATACTTACATGTTATTAATATTCAATTTAGTTGTTTCTCGGCATGGCAAGTGGTTATTTAAACTTTCTTTCCGATTATAAATTTTTCCACAACCATCACACTGATGACCATTTTCACCTGCAAGTTAAAATTTAAACGATATAATTTAAAGATGATAAAAAAATATATCTATCTAATTACACACTTTCAGACATCTTCAACATTAAAGGATGTTCTTTTGATATATGATTATTATATGCATCATCATTATGAAATTTAATCCCACATATTTTACAATTGTAATTATCTTCAGTTGAGTTTTGTATTTTTGTTGTACTGACAATATTGTGTGCTTTTTTACGATGATAAGCAATAGCCCATGAAGTAGTGAATCGTGCAGGACATAACTGACATTTATACATATAAATATTATCTGAATGTTTTAATCGGCGATGAACATCTATAGGAATCAAATAAAAATACAAATTTATTATAATAAAAAATAAAATTATCTATTGGACTAAAAACAAATATTACGATTTATTAAAAAATAATAATTTACACTTACTTAAATAGGTATATAATAAATATTCTTTTTGACAAAAATTACAAACAAAATATTTCACAACTGGATATACATCTTTTTCTGCTTTATCACCTTTGAAATAACCATGGGTAGTTTTATGTGTTGTGCACCTAATAATGAAAAATTAAATTAACTATATTCATATAAATAACCGACTTAACACACTTTTATTATATACAGTAATATAAATTACAATAATATTGAATAAAGGTATTTTTACGAAAAGTTGTAATAAGAAGTTACTTTTTCAATTATTTTTAAATTACCTAGTGTATGTGCTGAAGCGAGCAGAACAGATATGGCAAGTAAATGGATTATCTTCATTATGGATTGGTATGTGATTTTTTAAGCCTGTCTTTTCTGAAAAGCACCTTTCACAAAACTCACAACGAAATACTACTGATATCATTTTAATAACACACTTCTTCCCGACATTTTCTTCTAGGTGATAAGTATTTTCATGAATTTCAGCACAATTTTCATCAGAGAATGCTTCGTGACATATTTTACAAACAGAGACTGGTCTCGGTTCTGATGAATCGCTTTCATGTCTTAATAGATGGGCTTTTAAACGACTCAAACGATTTAAATATTTACCGCATATATGACATTGGAATGGTTTTACCGACATATGTGTAACTGAATGTTCATTCAATGTTTGCTTGTCAAAAAATGTTTTACCACAGGTATCACATTTATGATTTCTGATATTTTTATGAACTTTTTCATGCATTTTCATACTTTTTAAAGTTGGGAATATTTTTTCACACTGTAAACATTTTAATTTTTTTTCTTTCGGGCCATGCGTATTTTTAACATGATCAAAAAATTCTCCTTCATCACGAGAAAAAGTATTACAAATTATACAGTACAAAGGAATTAAACCATTACTATGAAATGGTTTATGAAAGTTTAAGCGAATTTTTGTTGGAAATATAATATCACAAAATTTGCATACTAGGTCTTCTGAATTTGATGCATTTAAATCACAAGAATGCCTTTCTAGCGAGTTTTGAACTGAAAATTTTTTTTTACATTGTTTACACGAATAAAATTTTGATTGTACTCCAGTATAATGGATACCAATTATATGCTGCCTTAACTTATTCAAAGAATTATTAACTGTCTTACAAAGGCAACAAAGATATTCACAATTAATTTTATTGGAATGATTATTAGAAGAATGTTCTATTGCATATAAGGCATTTGTCAGTTTACAATTACATAATCGACACGAAACTATGTTCTCTTTACAGTAAGCTATTTCATTCATAACTTTTTCATCTAGAAAACAATTTGTACTTTCAGATATTTTTTGAGAAATAATACTATAAACACTATTCCCATAATTCTGATCATCCAAATCTGCAGGTAAATTATTTTGTGTTTTATTGCTATGATCTTTATCATTTGATTCTTCACTTATGCTTTTAAAATTTTGCAATAAATCTTCATCATAATCCAAATATTCAATGTCGGTAATTAATTCGCTAAAAGTTTCCATTTTTTCTGGTTTGTTATTAACATTATGATCATTACATTTTTCAGAAGATGATGCACAAACATTTTTCTTATTTGTCTTATTAATTAAGATATCTTTCTTCAGCAATGTAAAACGAGATACATCTTTACTACAGTTATTGTTCCTAAAAATATATATTCATGCGTGTTTAAGTGTACATATGCATTTATATATAAATTTTAAAGTTCACAGTGTATTGTTCAATTTAATTCATTAACCATTACTCAATAAAACAGAAAATTATTTAAATGTCATTTCACATTAAATATTGCAGTTTAATATTACTTAAGTCAATATATTTAATAGAGTAATTTATTAATTGGATTATTTAACAATAAGATGAAAGACATATATACAAAATTTATCAGATGAATATAATTGTAGTCAGAAGCTTAAAAATAAGATATTGTATGATTTAATAAAAAGTATTTTATTTTCATTTTTGAACTTAATTTGAAAAGAACACTTAATGAATAATACATATGAATGTTTTTATTAAAATAATATATAACTGGTAAAAAAACTCAATAATAAACTATATTTTTATACTTACATACTTATTTTTTCTGTCAATATTTTGTTTGCTTTTAAAACACTATTTGTAAAAATATACAAATCATCAACTTTATTATAACACATTTCACAAATCCATTGTGGTAATGGATCTAATTTAGTAACTTTAATTGGCAAGCATGTATTAATTTTCCATTCCAAATCCAAACTTTTATAACGATCATCATAAATATACATAATATTCTCAGAGTGAAAATCATCAGCACAAAGTCTACAAGTTGATGTTCTATCTGAAATTTTTTCATAATCACTTACATATTTTTCACGATTCATATTTTCTTTTGTTGCATCATTCGTATTTAAAGTATCATTAGGTATAACATCTAAACAGTTTGTAGGTTTTTTAGATTGTATAAAATTATCAATGTCTGTATCAATTTCAATGAAATCATCCTCATGATTCAATTTCATCTTATTATTTTTAAGATCATCTATATTTTTTAAATGAATTCGTCCATATATTTTTGACTCTTCTACAAAAGATTTGTCTATATCAATTGCACAAATTTCTTGACAAAAATACAAATGATTTTCTGTTACTTCATTTTCAGAACATTTTTCAATACCAATTTCCTTTTCTGTTTTTACATTTTCCAACTCCTCGTTCCATTCTAAACTTGATTTATTTGAATTTTTTCTAGCACTAATATTTTCATTCAATAAATTGGAGTTCCTCATAAACTCAGATTCATTTAATTTATTTTCGTTCCTATTAATAGAATCAACATTCATTCCTTCATTATTATTCATTGTATTTATGTTAACAGTATTTAAATAGGCATTATTTTCATTAGTAAATTGTTCATAACATGAAGTAACTTTGTCTAACTCTTTTTGTACAAGCTGTTCAAGATCTATATAATCTTCTTTACTCATATTATCATTTATATTATCTCTATTGATATCAAATTCTTTTTCGGACCTCGGCATTTTATTTTGTTAATAACAACTATATAAACCACAAAACAAATACATAACCTGTTTTTACTAAATTATAAAATATAATGGTTAAATCGATTTTACAACAAATCACATATAAACAAATCGATTACATTTTTTAACTGCCTTAAGACAAATGTTACATTTGTATTTTTCTACGTTAAATTATTATTTTTCAATGATAAAAAAATCAACTTAAAAAAATTTATCAATTTGACAGTTAACTTTAAACACCGACTAAAATACCAACACAAAATTGATGAAGCAAATATTTACCTACTTTCGAATACATAATCACTTGTGTTGAAAAATTCTTCTGAATTTTAATTAAAGCAATTTAGTTTATAAATATTTACAATTTTATTTTTCAGTCACATGTATTCTTCTACATTACCATTCTTTGGTAGGGCAATTACTATAAATATATGTTTAGAAAAAAAATTCATGTAAATCAATGCAAATATAGTTTACAATTGAAAATAACTTTTCAATATGTTATACATATTAAACATTCCTTTCAATACATATTTTGGTGAGATTTTCATAATTAATGATACTTTTTCAGTTACTTTTAACAGAGTATACTTTTTTAATTATCATATATACATAAAGTTCTATCTATATAAAATAATAAACAACATTCAGAAGAAATTAAACATACCAAATACAAAACAAATTTTATTTTTTTAATTTTTATTTTATAGAATACAGTATAGCTTATAACTTAATTACAAATACCACATTGTAATCACTAAGCAATACTGCTTGCATTAGAAGCAATTCTGGGCCATAAATCTGCACATTCCTTCGCTACAGGTCCTGTTATAGCTGATCCTTTCATTTCGCCTTTGTTATTTACTATAACACCAGCATTGTCTTCAAAATATATGAAAACACCATCCTTCCTTCTAAAGGGTTTTCTCTGCCTGATTACAACTGCAGGCATTACCTTTTTTCTGAGTTCTGGTTTACCTTTTTTCACTGTTGCTACGATCATATCTCCAGAACCAGCAGCGGGCAATCTATTCAGACGGCCTTTTACTCCTTGAACAGCAATAACATACAAGTTTTTTGCACCTAAACAAGAATAATAAAATAAATTCATTACCAAAATATTTTTAAATAAAATAACTAATTGAATTATTCTTAACACAAATATATTTTACTTATACTTTATTTGCATTCGAATGCTTTATATTCAAATCGGTTTAATTATTCCAGTAACGTTGATTAAAAACTACTTGTTTTAACGAAACTGTTAATAAACATCGATATATTTTCTGGCTTTAATGTAGATACGACACTAACAAGATATAGGTTACCTGTATTGTCTGCACAATTAATAACTGCACCTACTGGTAAACCCAGTGAAATTCTGAACTTGGCTCCTGCGGAGCCACCACGTCCTGAAATATAAATGAAATATTAAATATTTACCTATTGTTTAACAAAACACACATGTTCACAAAGTTGTCAAATATGTATTATTCGATTAATGAGATGATAACACTCTAATAAATGTTCCAAATGAAAAAACATTTTACAGATGATTTATTTTTAAACGAATTAATTCCATTCTTTCACAGATTTAATAAATATTTGTAGATTTATTGTCCTACCTCTCTTCGACATGTTGGATATTTAATAAAAAGGAAGCTAGCAATTTTTTCTTGATATGATGTACAATAGATGGCAGCTTCGTACAGTATGACCAAAAGTAGTGTGTTATAAATTGAAACTTTTTTCAAATTTTATTATTAGAACCAATTAGAACCATTGTCTAGTGGAAAAATATATATTATTTATTAGAAACATGAATTAAAAATGATTGCATATTTTTAAATGTATATATATATATATATATATATATATATATATACACACATTTTTATATAAATGTGTATATATATATATATATATATATATCTATATATATATAAATATATTTAATTTAAAATTTTAAAAATAAAATAATTTTAATAATGTAAATATCAGAATATATTATTAGAAAAATACTCACATTTTAAAATATTAAAAAAATAATAGATCTATGTAGCTCATTGATTCAGGCTTGTGTAAATTGTCAACAATTCTTATACAAATATTGAATAGATTTTATAAATTTTCGGTTTTGTTACTATTAAAAAAAATTAATTATGCCAGGCCCAATTTTAACAGAATCTATTGCTTTAGAATTAGGAGGTAACTATATTTAAATATGATAAACATTTTTACTAATAAGAATTTTGTTGTAGGTTATGTAAAAAATGTTTATATATATATTTTTTTTAGCACAAGAACCTTGGCCAAATGATGTAAAACTTTATCAACCATATGAAATGGAGCAAATTTTGTTGCCTGACAGTGCTAATTGTTTGGCTGTACAGGCATTTTTAAAAATGTGTAATTTGGATTTTGCCATAGAACCTCGAGCAAACGCAGAGTTTATGTCACCATCAGGAAAAGTTCCATTTATTAAATGTGGAGCATATGTTATATCTGAACTCGAACCTATTGTACAATTTGTTGGTAGTAAAGGAATAAGTCTAACAGAACAACTTGATCAAACACAGAAAACAGATATGAGAGCTTATATGTCCCTTGTAAATAATGTTTTAGGAAATGCTGAGGTATTTATTTCATCTTCATAACAAACCATAAAAGATACACATAAATTTTAATTTCTTTATATAGTTATATATATGTTGGTGTGATAAAGAAACCTACAATACTGTAACTAAACCAAGGTATGGATCTGTTTTTCCCTGGCCACTGAACCACATTCAAACATATACTAAACAATCAGCAGTTGTAAATAGAATGAAAGCTTTAGGCTGGTACAAAAAAACTATTGAAAATGTATATGAAGATGTTGAAAATTGTTGCCATTCATTGTCTGAACGTCTTGAAGGAAAAGATTACTTTTTTGGATCACAGTAAGTAGTACTGTAATGACAATTTAGTGGACTTTTTTTGCAGTTAATTTTTATTATAATAAAATCAATTCTAGACCATGTGAATTAGATGCATTAGTATATGGGCATATGGTTGCAGTGCTAACCACACATTTGACTAAAAATAATGTTATATTTAAAATAATCAATTCATTTCAAATACTAACAGATTATACCTGTAACATTCACCAATATATTAAAAATCCTAAACTCAGAATGAATTCCTCATTTAAATTAACAATCCAAGATGTATCTACAGAAAATACCCGCTGTTTATATTCTGAATTTCAAGGTATCAGTTTGATGTAATTTATAATCTGAAATAAATTATTCTATAATTTTTATATTATAAATCACTTATAAATTACATTTTTACACTTATTTAAAGTACTCAGAAATTAATCTTTTAATAGTCAGAGTGATTTTTTTTATAATTTTATCATTTATTTAGAGCCTGTTAATGTTGACCAGGAAAAATCTGAAGAAGTCAAACAAAAATCAGAAAGAAATCAATCGGGAGATCTAATTGAAATATATGATTAGATTGTTGTTAGCTTATATGAATGAAACTTTTGAATATCATAAATTACATGTGAAATTCAACATTTTTGGAAAAAATTATTAATTTTATCAAAATTAAAGATATTTTTAAAATTTAGAAAAAAAATATTTTGAAATATTTTTCAGTTTTTAGTATCATATGTATGATATTATTCCTTTCTCATCCTTTCTGGGATTCCTGTTATCAGTTCCTAAAGACGATAAGTATTAAAATATTTTTATATCTCAATCACTTGTAACATTTTAATTTCATAAAGTATTTCTTTTATTTAGACCTACTGAATTGGATGCTCTTGCATTTGGACATCTATTCACTGTAATTACAACACCACTTCCAAACAGTCAGTTTGCACCAATTGTTCGATTATTTCCTTCTTTGATACATTTAGTTAAACGAATTGAAAAAAAGTATTTTCAGCGTCCATGAAACAGCAATTAAAATACAGTTGATGAAAATGTAGTTGTATATTATTATAAAAATAAATATTAATAGCAAAAATGTATGTTATATAAGTATGATTTAGTTGTATATTATTTTTGTTACTCAAAATAAAATGTAAATTCACACTGAAAAATAATATAAAACAAATATATAATTGAAAAAAATGTTTAAGTTATTTACCTTTTATAAATAAAACTATCATGAAAAATTAAGCACCATTATATTTTCATATTAATAAAATAATTAATCTTACAGTATCACTAAGAATGCATTGTCTGATATAGGTAAACAATACTATTTTGTTTCAAGCTTTCAGTTTATATCTTGAATGGAATTATTAAATGAGAATAAAAAATATTTCAGTGTTCACTAAAAAAATATATGAAAATTGATTTTTTTTATTCTCAGGCTGTTCTTCAAGATAATTTCTTATAAACAATTCGAAATTATCATGATTGACAAAGGACCAGATTCGCATTGTAGTATCAAATGAACCAAATTCCTCAATTATTTACAAAAACATTAATGCAAAATTGATCCAGTGTCAACAGTTGTTTACATTCCCAATAATTGAAAACTTAATATTCATTTATTACAAGAATTATTCTTGTTTTTATCAAAATGATCTATAACCCACCACCAATTTAGAACCCTCTGTTAAGGACTATTAAGTATTTCCACTTGTAAAATTTTATCTTGTAAAAAAATGTTACTAAGATAAATAGTAAACTGGTAGGAAAAAAAAGATTAAAATGTCATTTGCAGGTGTTGGTAGTAACTGAAAAAATAAAATGATTCTAATAGTATATGCACTTTTTGTAAATAAAAATTGGTCTAAGTATAAAATAGAATAAATTAGAATATTTAATGTGAATGAATTGTAAAAAAGAATATTTAGTCAAATTATAACTAAATTTGGCACTTAAATAGAATTTTCCAACTGGTTCATTTTTACAATTCCTAGGAAGATTTTTCGATTTTTTTGTCATTTCAAGTATAGTTTGCTTAACTACTATGGCTATAAGCAGTGTTAGTATATGGACCACTGTAAATCGAGCTGCCTGGTACAGACGATGTTTTCTTTGATCTTCGGCGGGCAAGAAGAATGATAATGGCAAGAACAACACACAACATTAAAATTAAACCAGCTATACATATTCCAATGGCAAAGTTTCTTTGTGATATACAAATACTGTCTTCAGGATACTAAAATTAAAAATATATTTATACATTTGAAAGTATTGAAAAAACGTTTAAAACATTTACTATTTTTTTTTTGGATGTATTCATTTGATTATAATTTTACCTTTTCACTATACACATCGTCATATGAATCTTGTTTTCCTAGATCATTTCCTTCATTTACATACAACCCACTAAAAACTTCAATTGTCGCCGGTATTCCGTCACTATTTCCATCTTTAGCTTGACGTCGTCCTCTGTTCTTTCCACAGTTAGGCGGCTAAAATATATTTATTTATTAGACGAAAAAGAAGACAAAAAACTTTTTCGTTAATTTTAATTATATAAAAAAAATAATTAAGAAAAATTGATTGATTATACAGAATTATAGGTTGCGTTGTTAAATATCTTTTTAATACTTCTTTTATTATTTATTACAACAGTAATAATTATAAAAGATGTACATAATGAATATTTAGTTTTTGCTCATAAGTTTAGAACTTTTAATTTACAGTTTTTAATATTAAAAAAATATTTTTTTTAATTCAGAAATATTTATGACTTATGTAAATTAAAAATCATTGTTAGTTATTCAAGAAATCATTAAAAATTATTGTAAATATATTGTTTATAGTTAAAAAGGTTAAATCTATTGGTCATATAAAATAAATCAATAAAATAAGATACAATTTCTCTCCGTTTCCATAATCACAATATTTAATATTTATACCGTTATATTATCGCAGCTTTTATCAGTCTTAAGACACAGTTTGACGTTACATTGATAGTAAACACTCTGTGTATATGGAAACTTATGTGCCTGAAATTTAACTTCAGCTTTCCTTTTATCATTTGAATACATGAACATTCCCATTATTTCACCGTCAGTCGGACATCCGTCATTATTGATGAGACGCTGTTCACCTATTGGAAATTATAAAAATACGAAATAAAAATTGATCATAAATTGTTTATTCAATTAAATTAGTTTCATGTACCCCATCCGAATCCATCACGAACGAAACAATCAGCAACTCTAATTCCAAACATATCTTGTTTTTCAAGTGTAATAACTAGAGTTAAAGGATCGCCGATTTTCACATTTGCTGCCACTTCATTCGTATTTGAATCCCCATTATATATTCTCATTGTTGCACCTGGTAATTCAGCAACTGAAGA
This sequence comes from Acanthacorydalis orientalis, assembly GCA_034766995.1. Lineage (NCBI taxonomy): Eukaryota > Metazoa > Arthropoda > Insecta > Megaloptera > Corydalidae > Acanthacorydalis > Acanthacorydalis orientalis. Next base: position 44,023,594 of record CM068317.1, read on the forward strand.
TAATGGTTTCGGTGCTAATAGTCTGAAATAAATTGATTTATTATGAAACAATACAAAATCGAAAAGCTTATAGATGTTAGTGTACTAAGCAATGAGTTCAATTTTATAGATAAATTAACACAGCAAACTTTTTCTCCGCCAAGATGTCTAATGATTTGTGAAATAAGGAAAAAGAAGATTTATCCTTACTCTTAGACTTACTCTTCAGCACATACTTTCACTTTATACAAAAAGTATGTTCGATCCAGCGAGAAATACAGTTAAAAAGTTATCATCCGTAAAGGGTTAAAAATAAATATTTTTAATCTACGATCAACTACAGCCGATTTGTATTAATTACTTTAATTTGTATCGATTGTAATAACTTACCCCTCACTTATAGGTTTATTGAACGATATAATTTTTTCTGGAGTTTTCTGTTTACAATGAACGGGAAAACTTCGACCTTGGTTAGTCACTAACTTTAGATGAGGTTGAACAACAATTGTATTGAAATATTCAACACCACCATCATCCTGTGAAAAGAAAAATAGAATAAAAACTACTTCGTGATGAATATCTTAAAAATATATATTAGTATTATATATTCCTTATTATTTTATTACACATTTTAATATATTATGGTACTAATTATTAAAAAATATTTAATTTTGTAAATTATATAAATGAATTAAGTGTATCGTTTGATACCTTATGGAATAAAACTGCATGAAAAAATATTATATATATATATATATATATATATATATATATATATACACACATATATATGCACACATACATATTTGAAGATAAAATATGTAGGATGTTACATTTTTACTCTCAATATAACAAATTAGAAAACTGATCAAAAGACAAGTGTCATGTATTATTTGAAAGTATTTATTTCTTTTTACTTATTAGCTTGGTGATATATAATACTTTCAATACATATTGCAATCCCACTATCTTCTTAGTATGGAAGTCTATAAACATCCTTTATAAATTTATTTATTTTGAGACATCGTTATGTTGAAAGTGAAAACTGAATAAATGTGAAAAGCGACGAAAAGCAAATGTTATATAATTTTCATTTCGATGATCTTTTTATAGAATTATTTATGTTTATAAGCGAATTCAATATCGACAATAAATAGCACGTTAGTCACTCGTAGACAGCAACATATTATTTGTAAAAACTAAGCTGTACATTATTTTCCTTCGATTTTTTTTTAATTAATTTGAAAATAATGTCATTTTGTACGATATCAGAAAGTAGTATATTTTTTTAATTGAGAAAAAACAGAAAAACTTGATTATCTATCTATCTATCTATCTATCTATCTATATATATATATATATATATATATATATATATATATATATATATATATATATATATATATGTATATAATAGGATTTAATATCTTTTCCAAAAATTTTAAACATAAATGAGTCCATGTGCCTTTCTACATAACCCACACATTTTTATTTATATTTTATTTCGAATGGATTTGTTTTATTTTTAAATTAATATTTATGAGACTGAAATCAGTTTGAGATTCATTTTATAAATCTCTTTTTTCTATTTAATTTGTTCAATCTATTTTCCTCATTTTTTATTATCTTTTGTTTATCTTCCTTGCTCTTTTTTACGTGTATATATATATATATATATATATATATATATATATGTATATGTATAAATATATATATATATATATATATATATATATATATATATATATATATATATATATATATACACAGCTGTTCTATTTTTAAAGTACGACGTTATTTAATATTCTTGTTTGATATTTTTACTTATTAAATTATTAAATAAGCAATTATTTTACAGGAAATGAAATCACCGCTCAAGACCTTTTATGCCGTCATTTTAATTCTGGACATTTTTCCTCTCTTGATTATACAAAAACGAATAGTGCTTTATTTTTACCTATTCTGGCCTCACAAATGCGAATTAAATAATAATATTTACTTCAGTTTCTTTAACAGTTCCAAAATTATTAGGTCGATAGAAAAATAATTGCGGCTTACGACATTAAAATTCATATAAAAAACCGCAATTATTTTCCTACCGGCTTAATACTTATAAAGTGAACACTACTAAACTTTGTATGAATTTTCTCGAATCGCTAGTTTCAAATATGTATAAAAGACGTAACATTAATTAATTTAATGCTACATAATGACTTAATTGTCGGTGTTAGAAAGTTTTCAATGTTATTGATCTAAAGTCATAAGTTTATTGACTAATAATGCATCTTGTGTACGTGAAATTTTACTTTCTGAAAATCGATAATACATAAGAAAGTTATTTTTTTGATGATTCTCAATTGATTTCACTTACAACCATTTGTGCATATAACATGTGTATTGCAATATATAAAGATACAGTGATTGAATGGAAAACTGTATAAAACGGTTATGTTTTGTCTATAATATATAATTGATACAAACAAAGCCTCTTATATGTCCTTAATCCTCTTATTAACGCAATCTAAAAGAACAACTGGACACTCGTGAAACTAATTTTCAGTGATTCATTTAATTTTTATTTGAAAGAATGCCATTTTCTAGATATAAAATACAATTCTACACCTAGCATACAAATGTTTCTGAATGGTAGTTTTTTTTACAATTTCACAAATTAGAAATTGTACATTCGTGTACGTAACAGTACTGTTAAATAAATTAATTAAAATTAGTATAATTTTGTATCATTCATACGCACACACACACACGTGTGAGTGTACCATATGTGCAGGAAGACAATGCAACTATTTTTTCTAAAGACAATACCTAATTATTTCTCATTTAACTTTATTTTGGACAAATGCGATCGATCACAGTTCCTTATGTGTGTATATATATATATATATATATATATATATATATATATATATATATATATACTAAAAAAAAGGAGACACAAATACAGAATATACTTGTACCACGTATTTCTCGTTTTGCCATTTACTTCTTCTGAAGTGTTTTGTAACTGGCTACGAAACTGAAGGTCAACTGCAAATAATGCATATGTAAAGGTTGCTGGACGTAAACGTTTTCGTCAATACAGTTCTACAAACTGACATGACGCAATTTCGTCTGATATTCTCAACTGTATCCCCAAATAATCGTACTGTATTTCAAAACAGTCTTTTGAAAATTTACCAGACGAGTGGGATTTATTAACGAAGTATCACCGAGCCGTTGGCATTTGCGATCGATTTATTTTTATGATTATATCCTGTTATGTATTTAAATTTATTGCTGATTTGATTTCTGATCATATGTTTTTATTTCTTTCAACTATTTTTAGACGACTATTGAATATATGAGAAGTGTTTTTACAGACAAAAACTCATTTTCAATAAGTCGCAAGTTTCGAAGATTCGCATGAACTTTTAGTCAAGAATCAATCTAAATTTGATAACTTCGTTATCATTCCATATTTTACAGTTAAAGGGAATGAAGAGTTTCGTAATAAAATTGTATATATTTACAATCTCTAATGATTTTATAAAATATTAGCTATCTAAATTATTTATAATTTTACAATTGTGATCGTTTGAAAAATAATTTATATTTTTTATATTATTTTCAATTTTGAATTAGTATTTAGAATCGAACTATTTTCAACAATAACATTTTTAGCTTATAGTAAAACAACTGTATTAGTGAATCACTTACATGAATTAAATTAATTACTTTATTAAAATTGTATAAGAATGATATCATACAATACATACGGCAACCATATACATACATACATACATACATACATATATATATATATATATACATATATATATATATATATATATATATATATATATATACATATATATTTGATGAATAATTGATTTAAGAACAACCGATTACTATCTTTCTATATTTTTCATTTGCTAATAACCGAAGGTCATTCACGGACGTTGTAACAACGTGCTAAAAATGTTTTGTTAGCTTCATAATATCGCAACCATAGTCAAGATTCACAAATATGGTAGCCTGTATGAGTGGGTATATGAAATAAAAAATAGCAGTACAATGTGTGGGATATGCGCTGTCGCCTGATCGACCGTTCAGGTCTCCACAATGTAGGTTGAGTCAATACGCCTGCAAATCTCTTTTCGACGAATAGTATTATTCAAATGTCATTTATTCACTTTATTATTATTATTATTATATATATATATATATATATATATATATATATATATATATATATACGAGGATAAAATTAAAATAGAGAAATAAAATGAACTATGATCGAAAAATATTTATTTGGACCAATTCATTGTTAATTATAGATCATTGATTGGGATTATTCTAATGAGAAAAAATAAGATTGTATTCATCTAACTGGAACAATATAATATTTAAATTGGAATTCGATTTTGAAGAAAAGTGTGTTCGATCGATGTATAACTGTCTTTTCTTGCAGAAGTAAAACATTAATTTCAAATGCTAAAATGACAAGCATAGAAAAATATATGAAATTTTGGATATCAGGAATAATAAGATACATAGCGATTAGATAAAATGAAGTTATTTCTATAATACAAGAGAAGAAAATATGAAATTCAAATGAATGAACATGTTTCAAGAATAGAGAAAATAAATTTTGTAAAAAATATGGTCGAGGGCCGATAAACGAAAAAAGTTCAGAAAGAGAGAAATGAACAATCGATATAGAGATATCTGAAAACATTCTTTGTTTCGGTCCACAAAAGTAATCTATTTTTTTCAACTATCTACAAAAAACATTTTTTTTCAATGCTAATCATATTACTGAATTGTTTTGAAGGACGAAAGTTAGATGAAATTTTTTATATTTTGTACAATAAGGGTCAATTTTTTAAAAAATCAATTCTCGTTTGATCAAAAATTACAAGATAGAGAAAATAAAGTTACATTTTGGCGATAACGAAATCTTGAAATCAATCATATGAATATATTTTTTATATAATTATGATTAAATAAAAAATACTTATGACACACAAAAAAAAAAAACAGGAAAAGCCATGTTTTTAAACGGTCAACAATCCTCTTAATAATACATCTTATCTATTCATCAATATATTTTATTCCTCGATTACATTTCTTAAGCATTTGAAATATGTTCATCGATTATTGACTTATTATGCAACTATATGTGACATGTTTCTTAACTGTTAATATTACGACAACATGCCTGATGAAGATGTGTTGAGAAAACTAATCTGATGCCTACATGTTTTACACGATGAATATTAATTTAGTAAAAGTTTGTGTTAGAAGTTTTAATGGTTAAAGCACCAAATATGCTTCCAGTAGACGGCACTAAATTAAAAACCAATTCATGTACTGTGGAATTAATATTTTTTATATAAAGAGCCAATTAAAACTACTATCCGATTTTAACATTAATCAAAAATTTAGAAAATTCGTCTGATGAAGAAAATAGTTAAATTATTATTTATAAACAAATATATTAATAAGATGTTTATTAAAAAAACATAATCAGTAATATGACTGATTGCTGCATGTATGTTTCACACTACTTTTTGACTTTTTTGTTATTTTTAATTTCGAGGATTTTTTTTGTTTTTCTATAATAAGAAACACGAATATAATTTCTTTTATGCACTGACAGATCTTGAGGTATCTTTCAGTTATATTCACTGTGACATACTGTATCATATAAGTAATTGAAAGATTAAAAATTAACAATTATAATTCAAATGAATCAAACGAAATTCATAAATATTCCACGGGTTATCGTTTCGTTTACAACAATTTTCTGGCAATTTTTTGTTTTGTGAAATTTTCGTATTGTGTAATTTCGATACCATCGATGAAAAATTACATGTACTGGCACAGTTCTAGTTACTCATTAATTACTGTTCCGTATTTGCTCTGTAATTACAAAGCAGTTCTATTCGATTGTACTGACCTCGAGATTTACGGTTTGTTATTTTTATAAATACGCGCGCTGAGTAATCATTTAATATATTAAACAAAACAGGTAATATATTTTTCTGGAAATAAATTCGATATGTTCAATTTTTCACTTTATAAGTTGTTTATGAGATATTTAAAAAATATATAAACAAATAAAATATAAGAAATAGTAAGCTTTAATAATGAGCCAGTCGCAATCTGACCAAATCAGAATATTTAAAAATAGATCAATGTTTAAAAACACATTCTTTCTGCGTTAAGAAAATCAAATTTGAAAATATTTCGATCGCGAGATTGATTCCAAGTAAAATGGAATCAAACACAAAACCATTTTAAAAAGTGATAAGAAATAAATCTATTAAAATATCGATCCCATAGAAGTTTCACTTCGAACACCGACAGTAAGAGTTGATATATCTGTCAAAATTGCATAATAATGCACGTCGAAGATACTCTAAATCTTACATGAATGTTGCTACATTCGTGTTCAGTGATCCTGTTTGTTTATTATCTACTCGATTAATGAACATTCCAATTTCAAATATTGCAATTTATCATCGAAAGTAAAATGTCAAAGTGTTATTGTACGTTCAAATCTTATAGTACTGCATACATATGTGAAACTAGAACAAAATCGTGAATCATTATGGATGTGAAGTATTATTTCTTAACAAAACGAACGTATCATTAAACTCATCTGTCGATGAAGTAATTCTTAAGAGGTTTGCTTTGCAAACAGTAATCTCTTGTTACATAGCGTTAAATAGAATCCAAATCGAAACCAGGCAAATAATATAAACAGCGAAATTACAAAATCGGATCGATTTTTTTTTTGATACTGAATGCATCATAATTAAAAATACACTATTGGAAATGTTATTATATTATTTTTATGTATGATTTTAGTCAAAAAGTAATGCTTTACAATTCTTTTTTATAATAATTAACAATTAATACTGAAAATAATTGATTACTACCACAAAACGATACAATCACTGCAAATACTACACTTAACTGGAAAAATAGAATTTCTACACTTCATCTTATGCCATAACCTGATATTGAAAAACTGGATTGTTTTTAAATAAATGTTTAAAATGAAAATAAATGAATTGATCATTTCAAAAACTACACAAGTCATGTTTTTTTCAAAATTGTTCCTTTTTGTCGAAATTAGATTCTTGAAGGTAATCAGTATAAAAATTACATTGGTCACGTAGTGCCTAGCTTTCGAACCTGATCATTCCTTGACTAATGATCGTGATTATGGAGTTATTAAAAAAACTGTATGAAAACATGATCGTATATATGTGCCAAAGAATACATTAAAATGGTTACACATCCGGCATAACATTTTCAGTAAAAGAATACGAACTGAGGAGATTTTTGAATTTAGAAAATGGTGGCCTCCGTTTTACAAACAGAAACTGTTTATCAACTGAATCTTATGGGAGAAGAGTTCCGAAAGACCAGAAAAAAACATTTGCTTCTTCAATATATATCACCTTTCAACACGATGCTAATAAAGCTGGGATGATGGAGACCGAGGAACTCATAGATGGTTCATCAAAAAACACATTCCAGCTACTAAAACGCACTAAATCTGTGATGTCACTTCCGTTTATGAAAGCATATGGATCGAAAATTTCGATAAAGTACAAAAAATAGACAATTTAAAACAAGTGAAAGATAGCATCTTGGAGGACCGCATGTCATTTTACAACGAAATATTTAGCTGGCCAACCGAAGAAATGCAAGAAACTGTTAGAATCCGATGGAGAATATGATTATGCACCTTATTATTAGATTATAAGCGAGATATATATATTTGTGTGCTATAATATAATGTTTTTTTTTTAATAAATCATAATAAAAAATCTTTTTTAAACAATTTATTATGCATTTAAAACTATTCCCTGTAAAAATAACATAAGTCAAAACAATTTACTCTAATTTTTTTATACATTAAGGTCTCACAGGACAGTAACTATTAAGCTGTTAACAAACTAAAGGCCTAAAAAACATATTAGCAAAGAAAATCATTAAAAAATCTTATTGTTTTTGTGATACGCACGTTTTATTGAATCCTGTAAAATTTAAATTTTGTGACCTATGTATTTGTTGAAACGACCGATTCAAATGTTTTCCATATAAAAATAACGTTTTACATGAAACAAGTTCAACTGGAATGGTGAACATTTTTATATTCATTCTTGCATCACTTAAAACAATTATTTATTGTTAATCAAAATGGATTAAGTATAATATAAATGCGTTACTGACTTTAATAAATGCATGCAACATATGTTTAAATGTTAAAATATTAAATGTTACACTCACACCTACATACATTTATAAATAATTTTTCAACTTTCAATAAAATGTAACCAAAAGATGTTTTAGTACGACAAACCAGCGTTCATAAAACTATCAAATGTGGGATTCTAAAATATCTTCGAGATAAAATTTTTTCTCGTTTTCATTACTTATATAAGAAGAGAGAAACATATACATATATTATAAAAAAAACACATTATCCATGACCGAAGTCATAAATTCAATTAACCAGTAACTGTTAAGAACGCCCCCGTCCATCTTAAAACAGAAAAAAAGAGTGATTCGTTTTCCTCTGTCAGTCTGATAATTTAACCTAAGCAAATACAGTTATTGCCCGAGGTACAGGTTCTTTAACAAATTGTTTGTACTATTGTCTACTACATTGATTCACTGAATTTATAAAATAGCCCATAACAGTAATTTCAAAGTATTCTTAAAATAATTAGAACTTATATGGTCATATGTTCTAGTCACGCTTTTACAACTGTACACACACACAGATATATATATATATATATATATACACTTTATTTGACTATCAAGTATATTAATTGTTACGACATGCACTGAATCTAACAATAATTAAAACGTATATTATTGAAAATTTTAATAATTACTTCACTTTAACGGTAATAGGACTTAATTAATCGTTGATAACTATCTACCTCCATGTGTAAGATAATTTTAGAATAATATCTATCATACGTTGATTACTTCTATGGTTAGTGAACATTACTTGAATAATATTTAGTACAAATCAGTCTCATTAGACTGACGTCTTATAAATATATTTATATTTATGAAAAAAATGTTAGCGAAGGAATGACAGACCCTCAAGTTCCTAATTTATTTAAACGTTTAGAAATGCACGTACCGTGTCAGCGCTCATAGTATTGCACGAATGCAGTGATAAGGAGTAGACAAACGGTTCTTGTTGCAGCACGTACTCCGTCATGCAGGACGAGTTGCGGCTTAGGCCGCGTGGGTACACCAGCCCGCTGAAGTATCCGGCACCGTTACCGGTATTATCGATGGCGTTCGTATTGTCGTCGTGGCTCGCTTGAATCGCTTTTCCGATGTGCACGAGCATACGTCCATTGGAGCATTCCACATGCACGTCGTCAGGCGTCGCCGTCGTCGTAACCGCAATACCTATTTAAGAATTATTAAATAAGAATCCTAATATACACTGAAACGTGCTAACACTTCTTCTATTCTAATAAATAGATATATTTTATTTATAACGTTATTCCATTTTTTTACGATCAAACGTTTTTTTTTATTTTAATTAATATCTCGATTGAAATAAATACTTGGATATTTATTTAATAAATTAATTTTTAAATTCCCGTCCATTGTTTTTGATCAGTCTTTTCTAAAATGTATATTGGTACAAAAAATAACATACAGTAAGTTATTCATATATGATTTCTAATTATATATATATATATATATATATATATATGAGTTTGGCACAAATACTAATCGTTTTTTGCTATAGTAGGCTAGAACGATTTATAATTTTGTTTAAAGTATGACGTTTGAATCATTATTTTTGCTTGTGTAGATGTTTTTTTTTTGAATTTTAAGAATGCTTTTTATGATTTTTTAGAAACTATTATATGTACACTACACTTTATATATATATATATATTAAATATATATATATATATATATATATATATATATATATATATATATCATTCTTTGTCCATCTACTGCTGAATAGAGGCTTCTTCCATGATTTTCAAATTTGTACGATTGAATGCGTCTCTTTGCCACTGATTTCGAATAAAATTTTAATTTCCTTATCCCACCTGTTCATCGGTCATTTTCTTGTTTTTTTATATATATTCTTCGGTTCCCAGTTAATAATTTCTGTTAACCATCGGTTGTCTTCTCTTCTTGCAACATGCCCTGCCCATTTCCATTTCAGACTCTTCAATCTTCATATTACATCTGTGTCTCCTGTCTGTTTTCGTATTCATTCTATTCTTTTCCTATCTCGTTTTGTTATTTATAGCATGCATCTTTCCATATGTGTTGTTTGGAGTCTGAATGATTTTAGTGTTTCAGGCATCCATGTTTTTTCGCAGCCGTAGATAAGGACTGTACTAAGGTAGTACAGTCCAGTATCAATAATGTTTCCGTATACTTTTACAAGAAAATATGTTGAATTGTTTCATAAATATACTGCACATCAACCATCAATCATTAGTGTTAAATATCAAGTAAATTAAATCCTAGATGATTACGAAGCGTGTAGCAATTCAGTCAGTACTAATTATTTAAATGACTTTCTGCAATCAACTACTGCCTAATGACCTGGTTCAGAAGTCGAGAAAAATGAATTTGAAACCAGTATGTATGATTATTACTTGTTTTGTGTAAAAAACATCTAATATATAGTTACTGTATTTAAATGCTGAACGTCATGAAAGAGAATATGTACGTTATATACATACAATTATGAAATATTCATAACATTTATTTTAAATCTGTTATGTACACAATCACAATTAGATGTTCATTGCAAATTAAGTAAAACAGAGTGCGTGTCGTTTAAGATTAAATACATATTGAGTAAAAATGTTACTTGAAAATGACAAATAATTATTTCAAAATATTAATTTTCAACATTTTCTCTGCTTACTTACTTTATTAAAATTCTCGACTGGATAAAAACGTTCGCTTGACAAAAGATGAAATATATCTCTTTTACTGTATTTTGAAATTTTTCTTTCTAACAGTATACGACAATTATGCGTAGGAAAATAAAACTGAAAAACATTACTATGAGATTTAATGTGATTGAAATAATAAATCTGACCAAACGATAAACAGAAATAACAAATATCATTTGTTTTTTATTTTATTTTTAACAGAAAACAATCACATGTAATAATAAATGGTAGGCAATCAAAGAAAACGAAAAAATAACGGAATTTGGAGTTTTTACTTTTCTACAAAACAATTTTCTATTACAAATTATTTTCTTGTGATTCTCATTTATTATTTTCACATAAATTTCAGAGTATAATCGCAGTTTCAGTCATATAATTAATTATTTGAATGATATGCTTTATAATAACAATACACACTTATGATTAATATGAATAATAACACACACACACATATATATATATATATATATATATATATATATATTTGTATAATTTAAATTGTAAGAGAATATTAAAATATAATAATTTGAATAATTGATTATGAAAGATAGGAGAGGTCATTGTTTTCAATCATATGTTCGTTTATAGGAAATTATTTCAAAGATGTTTTCATGCTTCATTCAGTCATTAATTTTCAAACTGAAAACGTGTGTCGTCAAACGTAAATGTTCATTTTATGGCGAACGATTGGTTTCAGCTAAATATAGAACCTATTGTGATTGATTACAAATACTCTTTCCTCTATTGTCTTTCGATAGTGTTGGATAACTCATCATGTGCAGGAAATACGACATTTGTAGTATTGTAGTACTAAAGGCAATAACGGATGATGCCCTATTGTATATAGTCACGACACGATAAAGTAAGATGCGGGCGTTTGTTCGTCTCGGGTCAGTCACCTGATGCGGTCAGTCACGTATTGACCCTCTGATTTGAACCCGCGATTTTTTATTAATACATAGAGCAGTTTCACTACATTTGTCGGTACAGTGGTGGACTCGTTACATGTGGTTTCCTGGACTGATTTATTATTCAAATGTAATAAAAGTGAAATAAAGTTTTATTACAGATTTACATCTGTACGATACAAAATAAAGCACTATCGACTGAATGCAAATTAATAAAAGAAAATGTTTTCTCAAACAATATTTCACACAACTGGTGTTATATACGAAAAGATTATTTCAATTTTATAAGTATTATGAAAGGTCATTCTGTATAAAAGACTTTGTTAAATTTTAACTATTTTTCTTCTTTCGGCGCCATGGAAACCTTTTGAAAATATATTCATGTACAAACAAACAATAAATGTAAATTTTATAATTTGTTTTATTATAACATAAATACTGAGATTGTCGATTAATGCATCCGTGAAATCTTCCACAAGAGGTATTGTATTGTTTATCTTCAAAGGTCACTATTTTAATAACTGTTCACGAATTATTTTACAGATAATAAAATGTTCTTTTAGAATTTATTATTTATTCTTTTTTCAACTTGGATAATAGAAAAAGTATATTTCAATTATTAAAAAAGGAATATATATATATATATATATATATATATATATATATATATATATATTAATTATACTTTGTAATTTGAATGAAACTTACTTGTTGGAATAGAAGGTAATGCTGTAATAGATGTGGCCAATATCTGCAAAAAAAATAAAATAAAGTTTAATCAAATAAAAATAATACGTGGTTTCATAATTCGATATTATTTTCAAGATCTACAACGACAAATATAACAATAACTATGTTATAAATCTACTGGTATATTTGTATACATTTTCATATTGAATAGTAAAGTGTATATAATATTTTTCATATAAAAAAGAAACGAAACAATATGCATACTTTTTAAAACATTTTACAGATACAAATTCTTTATATTCCACTGAGAACAACATAAATATGCGCATTTCTATCTCACTGGCTGCAATTGTTATTCTAATAAAAACAGAAACGGAACATTCGTTACGCAATTAATATAAAGTATTGTTGTAATAATACATAATTAATAAAAATGTTGTTCCAATTATACCTTCAAGGTCAGTTAAATCCTAGACACGAAGAATAAGTAGTGTATGGTTTTTAGTTAATGTGCATGACCTTTATATACAATAATTAAACTGGCACAGAAAGTTTATTTTTAAAGATCGAACTAACTGTTCATATTTAGTGTTAAATGATATTTGCATTATATATATATATATATATATATATATATATATATATATATATATATATGTGTGTACATTTTCTATGTTTAATATATAAGTATAAAATGTACTTAATATAGGACTAAATAGTTATAAATATGCTAATATGTGAATTAGTGTCACTGACAATTACAATTCAAATAATAAATATGGAAAAACAAATATATATTTAAAAAGTTTACTTCAAATTACATATAATATATTCATTCATTGATGCCAATACAAGCACTTTGTCAGATTTAAAAATATAGACAAATGAATTAACACATTGTGCCTTTTTTATCGTTTGCTTATAAACAATGTGTTCAAAACATGAAGAAGACATAGCTATTATTTCAAACAATTATAAAAATTAATTTAATTCACAAAAATCTGTGATATTTTGCAAGCTTACGATTTTCATTCGAACGACATTCTGATAATGGTTATTTTTGACAATATACTCAAATTTAAACATTTTTAAACATACGAGTACCACTCGTAGTTACCACTTGATCACAGAAATGTGTTTCTATGAAGTGGGATCAATTTACAAATATTCACTGTTTAAATTAATTCGGTGCCTTTTTTTTTATAGAAAACGAATATCTACGGAAAAATGGAATATATTTCAATCCTTAAAATATCTTCCATTATTCTATATAATTTTTTTTCCATCTGTTGGGTAATTAATGAATCGAACGAATATTTTTTCAAACATCTATATGCATTGTGTCCAAACTGATGTTTAAGATGGCTCTACGGTTATAGACAATTCTTAAAAAAATTATTAAAATAAACAGTTTTGTTAATTAAGACTTGCTGAATGCAATAAAACCAAATTCGGGACAGCTTACTGTGTAAGTTTTTGAGAGAAATATCTTTAAAAATGCAACTTTTAACACGGTCTCAGCAACTTTTAACTACAAAAATGAAGACTCAATCAGTCTTCAACGAGTAGAGATTAAACATATTCTGCTTTGGTGAGTAGGACTACAGTTTACATATTCCAAACCAGATTAAAGATATAAATATTAGAAATTTTTTTTAATAATTTGAACTTTTAATAAAATCTATAAAGAAAATGAAATAGAAAGTACGCATTTTTACATATATTCAAATAATAATAATGAAAATGCTATTAAAAAAGAATAATATATCTTAATGTAAATGGATGATTAAATATTAATTTTAAAAACACTTTTTTAACTCATCACATTAGTACTTTAAAAGAAGATATATTATCATGAAAGTGTTTCTGTTCAATATTTACATTTCTGTATGCCTTTGAAATAAACAATACCTACCAGTAGTGCAAGAAGAGATGAATAGCTTGTTTGATAACTGTAGTAACATCTGGATTTGACAGCCATTATAAATCTGCAACAGAAAAAATAATAGTTATAAAGAAATAGAAAGTAAAAATTATAATGGCGTGCAGATGGAATAATTTGCATTCAATACGCATTCAGCTAGTGTAACTAATTTGCGGTTTGATTTGACTTCGCACGCGCTATGACAATTAAAACTGGGTCAAAGGTTTGTTCGAATCGAATATTCAATAGAAACTGAAAATTACTATTGTGTTTTATGCACGTATGGCACATTCATTATTCAACACTTTTCTTTTTATTGCAGATTTTTCCTGTGATACCGACTTAAAAATTAATCAGAAACTAATTTAAATCATGATTGTGCATGTTCACATTTCTGTTTGTTGGGTTTTTCAAATTCTAATTGCGGATAGATTTCTTATATTATTCTATAAAATTTTATAGGACATATAATAGTTTCCTGATTCTATAAACGTATTTTTATACATCAATTGTATTAGTATCGAGATTCAGTTAAGTTGCAAGAAATTTTTCAGTTTTTTATTAGAATGTGTATCGCATTATTAACTTCGTTAATGGATACAAGTTTTTTTAGAAATTTATTTAGTTTTGCTGCTATTAATTTTCCAAGATCGACTGACTTTTTTAGAGATTTTTCATTAAGATCTTTGTAGATAAAGTAAGGCTCAATGACTAAAATCAATTAATTATGATCAATTCTTAAAGCCATCTGTTTTATTGTTATAACTATTATATATTTTATTGTTATGTTTAAGACAAGATTTTTTCACGTTGTAAAACCGTTTTTTTAAATAACTATACAAAATAGGAATTGACTAAATTAAATAAAACATTATTAGACCTATTTTTTTAGATTCTTGTACTCTGTTTCAGTTATTCGTTTAATTATTTACGAATGTAATGTACATTTTTAGAAATGTGTGTGTGTGTGTGTGAATTTGTGTTTTGTACAGCAATGAAATTATACAGAATGTAAAAAGTAAATACGTAATTATAAATGTATATAAGTCGAGGCAACTTCATGTACAATGAATGATAATATTATTCTCCTCGGTAATGTTTAAAATAAGATTCATTGATAAAAATACTACATAAGTAAACTGAACAGGATTGAATAAATTCAGAAAATATAGGCACGGAAAGGAGATCAATGTCAATGTCGATGACAAAATAAAGTTTTTAACAATAAATATGTAATACAATTGAAATATGAATATGAATTAATAGATTGAAGAATTATATTTAATTGTATGGGAAGACTAAGAGCTTTTCGAAAAAGGATATTCCACAAACAGAAAAGGTTGCAAATAATTATATATATATATATATATATATAAATATATGTATTTGGTCTACAAATTAATTCGGCCCATTTTTAATAGAAAATCTCAAACCAAAAATATATGAGATGGAAAGCATAAAAGTACAGCTTCATAATTTAGCCAATAGATATAAAATACTTAATTTGGTAAAGAGATGCGTTATATATATATAATATAAAAATGTTATAGAATCGTATAATTAATATAATATTTTAAAAAAGCCATTTTTTGAATATTTAGTTGTGTATGATTCCTTTATAATATTATGATACCTTACAATTATATAAATATTGAATCCGTATATAAAACAGCATTTAATCTTCAAGAAATGACATCCAAACTATGTTCAAAAGAATTCCAACATTACTTTAATAAAAGTGATGATGTATTTTTTACTCATTGTTCGCCTGTAGCAATGAAAGCGATTAGAATTTCGTATTCATAAAAAAAAATGTGATTTCGTTCCATCGCTTTGTTCAATGAATGAATAATTGTCGTAATGAGGTCATTCATGTATCTAAACAGCATAAAGTATTGGCATATTAAAAGTCAATAGTATTGCTGTGTATCTATGGGCACTTATTTGCGATTGGTTAATATTTACTGCAGTTCTATACATTAATCAAATATTTATACATATTGTAAATATTCACGTCAATATGTTGTTATAAAAATATTGATATTTAATTTACATGATATAATTAGCACATAAAGAATATACTTCTAACTAAAATACACATACTCTTTAGATCACTGATTATTAAAGTTTTTAGTACTATATATTTAAAAATATCGTTCAAAGAAATATCTCCCACTGATAAAAGAATGAATTTTATCGAAAAAGAATCATTTAATCAAATTACTTACAGACTTTGTTCAGTAAACGTATAAAAAACATAAAAAAAGTGTATAATAAATTCATTTCCTGAATCAATCAAATTCAGGCTGTTTTTACTAAGGCACAGCATTGATCAAGTGTACTGTTAATTTGCTATGAGGCTGATTGTATGAACATTATTACAAAAAGCAGCTCTTGTAAAGATATGTGGAAAAAAAGTTAAACAGCTCGAATATCTACATCACTCGTATTCTGTAATTAACAAAACTTTTAAGCATATATTAGATATATTTCACAAGTCTTTTAATTCTCATCTTTAAAGATTTGATTATATGCAAAAATTCTCATCAAGTTTATAGTCTGTTTCTTTACGTTTGTAATTAATGAGCAATAGTAATAAAATGTTTTGAGAAGCACCTCTTTAGAAAAACGCTATACATGAATGTTGAATAGATTATAATTAACTTTATATATATATATATATATATATATATAGTTTGAAATCAACAATATTTTTATAAAATAGTAATTATAGTAAACTTTTGGATTTAAGTATAAAGTATACAATAATAAATGTTTTCATAAAATATTAGGTTGGTAGAAAAATAATTACAGTTCGTGTCCTTGAAATGCTTATACATTTTCTGTTTTTTTTGATTTTCCTAACTGTTTTATGTAATCCAGAACTGTTGGATGACTAATTCCTAACTTTTGTGTAAGTTCTCGAACTGTTGTGCATGGTTCTGATTCAACTAACATCTCCAGTTGGTTATTATGAACTGCAGAAGGACGCCCACGATCTTTTTCATCTTTAAGGCTCTCGTTCCCAATACAAAATTTTTAGAACTACCTTTTCACCGCATGTTCCTTAATAGTACCCACACCAAAAGTATCGTTTAGTATACGAGCATTTCTGCTTCTTCACCGCGCTTCTTGAACTCATACAAAAAAATGCTCTCATTTCCTTCTTTTCCATCTTTAATTCATTAGCCCAATTTGAGGTAAAATTAATAATAAAACAAAAGCCGATGTTACCAAAATACTGACCAAAAAATCCACTTTAAAATGATATTTACATGAACACGATGAAATTATAATATATATTAAATTATAATACACTTTCATTGAAAAAAATTAAGGTTAGAATACAGAAAACAAAAACCGCAATTATTTTCCTACCAACCTAATATTTATAAAAAAAAATGTAATATATTCATAAAATCAAATATACAATTATCTACTATTTTTCTGTACTTATTCATAGCGGAATATTTTTACCAATAAAACTATATACGGTTTATACTTTATATTTATAAGATGAACAAGAATAATATTCGTGCGAACATCTATTCACTTCCTTGATTAAGTGATGTTACAAGTAATACTTATCCACATTATACTCTGTTATTAATTACGTTTTAGTGCTTTCCAATAAAGCGCTTTTAGTGCTGTCTTGATAATTAGCGATGCCATTTGAAACTCTCGACTCTCTTTTAATGGAAATAGATAGAAACGCACGATCTATTGAAAATATTATTATCTGTTATTAGTATTATTGTGAAGTTTCTTTTTTGCAAAAGAGAAATTCATTTTCCAACAGGTGATAATTATTAATTTTATAATTACTTCATACAAATATATAAATACATACATACATATTATATATATATATATATATAAAATTATTAAAATATCTACTAAATACATAAATTTTAAACAAAATTTGTATTAAAAACAGTGACAATTTTGAAGTTTTTTTCAAACAGTAGTTAAGAAGTTATTTTATTAGATAAAGATTTTATAATAAAATATTTTTATAGAGAAAAAAAAGTATATCAATCACTCATTTTATTTTATACGTGTTTAAATTTTATTGTACAAAAGATTAACTATGCATGATTAAGACTAAATAAACCAAACAATCTGTAAAAACCAACTGACGTCATGGCACACGCAAGACACTTTTATTAACAATTATGTTTTTGCTATTATAAAAAGTATAGAGATTGAACTGAAATATCACTTTACGATTTATTATTTAATAGCTAGTATACAGCCCGTGAAAATTGATAGGAAAATAGAAAGAAACGTAGAATGAAAAAAACTGTCTGTTGGTTTTTACAACATAATGTATTTAAACATACGAAATACCTAAGAACGAAACTTAATGAATTAAACTTGAAACGAATGAGCTGACAAAGCAAAAATTTCTCGTCAGGTGCGAATTGTGGTTGGGTTTTTATTATTAAGAAAAAAGATAAAATTTCTTTTTACAGTTAAGAATAATGTTTTAAAATAAAGTTTATAATAATGATGTTATTGAAATGGCATTAGTAGTATATGTATACGTTAACTGCTCCGTGTATGTATGTATGTATATATATATATATATATATATATATATATATAAGAAGATAATACACATACAAAATGGAAAATATATTAAAATACCATCAGAATATATCAGATTATAAAATCATTATAATTGATATGAATTTAAATTGACAAAAGTATTATCATTATGTATAACAAATCAACTATTAAAATCACTGTAACACACTTTCGCCAGTCACTTTATACTTTGTAATATTGTACTTTTACTTTTACCTTGAACACCGTGTTATTTTTTTTGCTTGTTAATAGATACACACACGCATATATTCAAAATAAGACTGGCTTTAACGTCATTTAATAAAAAAAAATCTAATAAATAAATTCACACTCCACATCCTATACAGCACAATGTTTTCTGGCAAGATTTTTAATAATATGATTCGTTATTTAAAACACCGAATAAATATATTTATCGATCCATGAATAGTTATTATAATTATAATGGCTCGTAAGTTATCAAAGTATCATCTTTTTAACGTCTTCTATGCCATTGGTAGTGACCTTCAAGGTTTATGAATTCGGGTAATTTCTATTTATTTTTTTTCGTTTACTGAAAACGTTATATTATCATACACATTATTTTACTTATTTTTACAGAAATATGATTGCATGTTTATTGTGCGTCATTCTAACAATCTACAGTTAGACATAACGTTAGATCGGTGTTTTCTGGCTTTCTAGATAATTGTTCTTATCTTAATAGAACACTAGAGAATTAGTATTTGTATGTAATAAGAATAGATTTATACTCGTTTATCATTGTGGTAGTATTTTGTCTATATGCAATACGACAAATGTCTATATAAAATATTGCATAGTAAATTATTTGAAAATCTAATTAATTTTATACTGTATGTACACTAGAAAGTCTTATTAAATAAAAACACAAATATTTCGAAATTTTATCTAAAAATTGATTTCATAATATTATACATTATCTGTAGTAAACTAAATCATTGTTTGAATAAATTCATACTATTCAAACATTTAATACTTTAATTATGGCACTTTTTAAAAAGATCTAAATTATTTTATAATACATGTTGACACTAGAAATTTTCGTTAAATAGCATCTCAAATCTTTGAAAAGTTTTCAATTCAATGAGTATAATAAGCATACTTGATTTTTGATGAACTGAATCATTAAATGAAATAACTTCAAAATAAATATTCAGTATCTTTAAATTTATTTTCTTACATATTACAAGTTTCGCCAACGCATATTCGCATATGTATATATTTCTTATTATATAAGATATACTCACATAAACACTAGTTTAATTTATTCGAAATATGTTATGATTGGTTCATGTTTTTTTAACGTTAACATAACATTTATTGCTTAAAAATCATAATATAGTGCGGATTTTTATTTCTAGAATGTTAACTTCTTATAATTAACCAATAAAAGTTAAAAGTTTTCTTGGTACTTGCATATTTCCCTCTTTCTTTCTTTGCCTCTCTATCTCTCTTTACACACACACACATATATATATATATATATATATATATATATATAGAGAGAGAGAGAGAGAGAGAGAGAGAACAAGAGAAGAGGCACATTTATTATTTTGAAAAAAATGGTCTTGTGAAAGTAAATAAAACTGTCAAAATTTGAATATTTAAAAGGGTAGCGCAATACATTTAACAGCAAAATAATAAAAAGGCAAAACCTCATCGTTTACTTTGGGTACTCATTATCGTCATTAATTTTAACGAAAGTCTTATTAGTAAATGTTTGTTAAGTTCACACGCACTGAAAATCTGTTGTGAACCGTGCATACAATACCCGAACGTCACAAACGCACGTTTTCAACAAAAGTAAAAGTCAACCAGTCGTCGCCATAATAGGTAGAGCTGTAGCTGTATCTGTTACTATACGAAGCGGTTCTAGATTGTTGTCGTGTTACAACGATTATCAATAAGTGTTATGAACGTTGGAAAATAACAGATGGGAACAATATGATACTATGACAAACAATTGATTGATGGTGACTTTTTAATAGAATATATGAAATAATGTTACATTAATGTTATAATTTCAAATAGTTTATTTCAAAAAAATGTTTTTTTTGATACTTAAAAAAATGAATAATATTCACAAATGCTGTAAAAAATAAATAATAGCAGAGAACTTCAATGATACTTAAAAACAAACAACTGTATCTCACATTAAATATCTAGTGACTTCAATGACTGTATATGCTACAAACTAACATATACACTCAAACCTGTTTTTGTGCGGTAGATAGGGACCGCATAAAAGAAAACGCATAAAAAAAAATCGAACAAAACTTCACGAGTAGCTATAAAATATAGTTTTCGGAACACAATTAAAAAATATTTTTTTTATGCGGTGAATAGGGACCGCAGAAAAAAAGTCTCACGTTTAAAATAACTTAAAATCTTACGAAATAACTAGCAGTTCATCTGTGCAGCAGAGAACTTTATTATCCCATTGCGGTACAGGACAGATATGCGCCCCCTTATACCTGACTTGAACGGTACCGCAATTTACTTAGAAACTAACATTCAAATTACACTGCGTTATTTTGCTACAATTCAACAAAAATAATAAATTTATTGAAATTCTCATTTACCGCACAAAAAAAATCGCATAAAAACAAGTGCACAAAAAAAAATCGCACAAAAAAACACCGCACAAAAACAGGTTTGAGTGTAGTAAGTTTTACACTATTTCTAACCATAAATACTATTTAAATATTATATATATATATATATATAAAGATTATGTATATGCTATCATGAAGATGGTATTTTTAGACACGTCTAAAATATTTACTTAACGTACAAAAAACTAACAATACAGAATTTCCTGTTTTAAAACAATAAGACAACTGAAAATGTTTGTACAGATATGCATATAAAATATTTTAAGTTGTTGAGTCATTTTTCTATGTAGGTAAATTCTTGAGATTATATATATACATACATACATATATATATATATATATATATATATATATATATATATATATATATATATATATACACTTAAAAATATTAAAAATTGTACACATTCATCGCTCTGTTTATAAATACAACTATAAATGATCTATTGTATGAAAATATTAGCTTACAATTTATAAATACAGAGCGTGGAAAATAACTACAATGGCATGATTACTAGAGACAATTTATTATAAATTTTAATGATAATAAATTTTGAGGAAAGTGCGCCCATGTATATTTTTTCAAATGATTCCGAAAACGTTTACATACGAAAAAGAATTAACGTTTAATGTTTTAAAATAATTTAATTGAATGTCTTAAAGCAAAAATTGAAATTAATTGATTACAAATTGAAAGTACATGTTTGTTGTTCTTATTTTTCTTAAATGATATATTATTTATAGAACAAACGATATTAATGCTACAATAGATACAAAAATACACTCTTGACATATATATTTATATACATATCATACATACATACAGACATTCATACATATAAATATATATATATATATATATATATATATATATATATATATATATATGCGAAATAAATTTAAAAAAAATGTTTTAATATTTGACAGTAATTTCTTAAAGTAAATATTCAAAGGGATTAACTTATTGAAAAATATTATTTGAAATTATCTATTTATAACATGTTTGAAGCTAAGAATTTATTAGATATTTTAGATCGCACAATATCAAAAGATTTCGAATGTCTTATTCTTAATTGGAAGATTATTTTTATTGCTTTATTAATATTTTAAATAAATTTTAAGTTTGTTTATTATTCTTTATTTGAGTGAATGTATTTTAAAATTATTAATTATTATAAACTGGCATCACATTAAAATAATTTTTGTGCCAGTCTGAATTGTCATTATGATATGCATACATACATACATAATACATATATATATATATATATATATATATATATATATATATATATATATATATATATATATATATATATATTTATGTATTTATTTATACTAACTGTTTAGATTTTATAGTTAAAAAATGAAATAAAAATATAAGCTGATGTTAGTTCGTGCATGTGATAATATTTGATATGAATTTACAAACTGTACAGGACATTGAACTTCAGCTACAATATCCAACAAATATTAAGTTCTGTGCACTGAGAGTTAAGTCGTTTTTGGTACTTCATTTCTGAACAAAGTCGATTCGCCGTACAAAAATAAAACCATCTTTTACCATACAGAGATATACCGCTTATTAAGTTTCTTCTAACTCTTCTATGACATCATGCTGTGAAGATGAAAAGAAGACAGAGATACCGTTTATTTTCATGGCAACAAAAACTCGTTCGACTCTTAAACAAAAAGACAAAAAACACGCATATAGAAGACTACACACACACACATACACACACTTATGCTTTTGCTATGGTCAGCCTACGGCAAACCGGATCACATTAAGTCGAATTTCGCATGAACGCGACTTTGTGACTCATGTCTGCAGTCAACAACTCTGCTGTCTAAATACCTTTTCAATATGTAAATTCTATAGCGGCGCATTGGCACTTACACAGGATATTGAAGTGATTGTATAAATAATATATTCAGCTTATAACAGTTTCCCAATTTAATAATGATAATTTTACTTAAATTGCATATGTAAAAAATGTCATTTTGTTACAATCATTTTTCATACAGATAAGAATTGGAAAGTACTTACACATACACACCTACACACACACACGCATATATATATATATATATATAAACTACTTCAGTTTATAAAAAGTAAATCAATAACAAAAAGTTATTTATTTATAAAAATCGAAAGCAATTTCATCTTCAAAGATTTTAATAAATAATTTCTAAACCAATAAAATTAATGAATTATATATATATATATATATATATATATATATATATATATATTTATAAGAAAAGAACTGAAGAAATTACTGAAAGTTAAAAACCTCTAAAAATGCATTAATAAAGATTCAAGAAAAAGATAGAAAATATTATTGAATTTTTAAATATTGTGAAATAAACTATAAAAAAAATATATAAGTATACCGTTATATCAAATAAAAATATATATAGAATTACTCTGCTAATACATACATACATATATATATATATATATATATATATATATATATATATATATATATATATATATATAATTCAAATACTTTCATTGAATTATTTTTATAAATTATTTACATTTCATTAATTATCGAATTAATATTACATCAATATTCTATTAATAATATTGAAGTTTTCGGATATTATTGATTATTATTATTCAGTTACACGAGATCTGGTGATTGAAAATGCAGTCAAACCAGTTACTCATATATATTCGTTTCTAATATGCATGATCATCACATTTGGTAAAGATCCCAGATGATGAAATGTTTACGTTCCTATCAAATATTAAATACATCTTGATGTGGTCGAGTCAACTGTAAATGTTATAAGTTTCATAATAACCAATTGATTTTCTTATTAGCTGTTATTGCTGTTTTTACTAGCTGCGATTGTTTTCAAAAGTGTGGTATAAAATATTGTTTATTTTTGTTGGTTTCATATCACTCTGATCGCGCATTGATATCTCCAAGTATATTTAAAAAAATTGATGTGTAAAGTTATGTATACATTTACATACATACATATATATATATATACAAACATAGATACAGAACAAGTAAAAATGCTTGAAAGTACATCCAAATTGTATAATATATAACAAAGTACTAAAAATATATTCTTAATATCACAACCTCATACCAAGAATTGTATATGGCCTCGAAGTTGATTCTTTTATGCATCTGAATATTCAACATTTAGATATGTATTTAGGACAGGGTTATATAAACAGATTCACATAAATAAATCACACTGTAGTCAATAACTAAACATTTTTCAAGAATGTTCCCTACAAAATTTTCTTTTTACATGTATGGGTTAACTTGTGTATCACTTTTAAATAGATAAAAATAAATCAAAATTTAAACAGTTATTTTTTCGTTGTTGGTAACATTAAACGATTTCATCACATACCTTACTTCAGTTTGTATTAGAATACAAAGAAGAATTTAAATGAGATGTGTTTAAAATGATGTTTGGTAGTGTTATTTATCATACAATTGTTTAAGAATTATTTCGTACACTTATGTATATAACTACAAAACTATAGTTTTCAATAATATTTTAATTAGTGTGGATGGGTGAAAAAGGCGTTTAATA
The DNA here is from genome assembly GCA_034766995.1 of Acanthacorydalis orientalis. Taxonomy (NCBI): domain Eukaryota; kingdom Metazoa; phylum Arthropoda; class Insecta; order Megaloptera; family Corydalidae; genus Acanthacorydalis; species Acanthacorydalis orientalis. The sequence continues at coordinate 44,048,882 of CM068317.1, forward strand.
AATATTTGCGCTAGACGTTTTTAAATAACAATTATAAGTAATTATATTAAGAAAATACAAAGTACTAAAACAATTTTTGAATGCTAAAATAATTCAGTGACTTCAGATTATACAGAGAAGCATATATATATATATATATATATATATATATATATATATATATATATATATATATAATAAGTAAAAAGAAGAGACAGGAGAAATAGAATAAGCACGAAAAAACAAAAGTTAGACATAATACGAAGAGTAAAAATGATGAAATGGAAATAAGCGAGATATGTATACAAGAAGAGAAGAAGACAAATGTATAATAGAAATTATTGATTGAGTCAAGAAATGTAAAATAGATCTGGAAGAGATCAACGTACAGATAAAAAAAAAAATTAAAAATGGAATGAAAATATGTACAAAAGAATTTAATTATTCAAACCAGAATAAATTAGAAGAGATATTTACATGGTTTAGAAATATTCAAGCTCCATCTAATTATCTGTGTGAAAATATTAATCAGATATGATTGCAGTTAAAATTATAAATTAAAATGTATGTATAACATTTTTTGAATCAATTAAAGTATTTTATACATTAAATATTAACATTTTTTTTATAAATTTATTTCTTTAATAAACACTTTTAATAATCTATCACATTATAAAGTGAAAAATAATTAGCTATCTTAATTTAACGACGTATGTAATTAGGTAATGGAATTAATATTCATTGAAAAATCTGTTCTTGGTAAAACAACTAATTCCATTTTAATGGGTTTAATTAAAATGTTTACTAACACACAGAGATATTAATAATGATTCAATTAACCAGTTAATATACTTATGTATTGTTTAAAAAATAATATTAAGAAAAATATGCTGATTTTATATATATTTTGTATATATATATATATATATATATATATATATATATATATATATATATATAATGAAATTATTTTCATTAAAAAAATTATGCAAATATTGTGTGATTTTAATTATAAGTTTAATCTTTTTTCTTATTTTTCAATTAATATAAATTTAATGGCGTGCTAATAGCAATATAACATTAAGTAACGTGCTGAAAGAGTGAATTACAAAAATGCACAAGACTTGATATTTTAATATTATTTTTTTAAAGTGGACTAATCGTAAAAAAAGTAAACGAAAAATTTTCATAAAGATATAAATTACGAAAAGATGGACCAATAAATTAATAATGCAGATTTATTTTTATTATTGACCATTAAATTTAGTTAATTTATTTATATCTTTAACCGGTAATAATCAATACTTCTATTTATAAACATATTATTTATAACTATTATATTATAAAAATGTTTATATTATTTTTTAAAGACAATCTCTCTCTCTCTCTCTATATATATATATATATATATATATATATATATACATACATAGACACATATATTTATATATATATATATATATATATATATATATATATATATATATGTGTGTGTATGTGTGTAGAAAAGAGAGGCATTCAATCGTACAAAATGGAAAATCATGGAAGAGGCCTTTTTCCAGCAGTGGATTGACAGATGCTGATAATGATGATGATGGTATATATATATATATATATATATATATATATATATATATATATAATGTGTCAGGAATGCGCTTAATACAATTTTTATGCTAGTATACTTAATAACATCAGGAATCCAGAAATTCGCTCAAAAGCAATTCTAATTGCAAGTGACTAAAATGTCAAAAACGCTTGCAAAAGATTGCAAGAAAAACGTTCTTAAAGAATATAGCGAAGATAATAAAAAATGGAAGATTAGAATTTTTATACAAAAAAAGTAAATGATCTTCATTCAGTTCTGTGCTCATGCATCAATGTAAAATGATCTAAGGCGTTATAATATAGCAACGATCGAGACATTTTACAATAAAAAATGTTATAAATATAATTGTTCTTCAAGTACTATTGTATTTTAGATTCAACGATTAAAATGAAATATTATTTATGAAATCGATTAACGTAAAATCATTCTTAAATGTCATAACAGAATTATTGTGAAGTGAAATTCAATATAAACAGAATAAATAACAAAATAATTTTGGTACTTTTGTTTCAAATATATGTATATATATATATATATATATATATATATATATATATATATATATATTCAAGAAGAATAGAATATAATAGATACAAAAATAAAAAGTTAGAAAAATAATAGAACAATAGGGTATGAAATAAAAAAAACTGACGATAAACAATAGAAAATATTAACTAAATGTCAAAAAAAATAGAAAAAGATCAATAATATATGTAAATGATCATTCAAATTGAAAAAAACCCTTTATTTTGCAATCAATCGTTAAAAATTGAAAGATGTGATGATTATGTATAAAGAGGAAGAGTGAAAGAACTAAACTAGATTCCTTAATGTTTTTAATAAGAGAAAAATTTTAAAATGACAATATTTATATTATTAATATTTACAATTTATAATATTTGAATCGGAAATTAAAAAATTATATCTAATATAATAACTAAGTTGTTAACATACGGGCATAAATTTATAATAAATAATTTTCGGTTAGTAAATTATCATAAAACAGTATGAATAATAAATTATGTGACTAATTTACTTGGTACAAAATATATTCATGTTGTCTATTTATTTTTTTAAATTAAATGTTGAAAATATACAAAAATATGGCCATCTAATATTTATTGTTTTTCAGATGTTTTTGTATTTTTTATTCTTCAGTCTATTGAAATTTAATTATTTATTGTTAAAAATGCAAATCATTGAATGTTTTAAAAATATTTGAAATGAAAAAAAACATGAATGAATAACCTTGTAATATATTTACTTACCCTTGTTTATTGAAATTATCCAATTATTTCAAATTGAGAAACACTTAATGATTAATAATTAATTTATGAATAAATTATATATTAACCAAATACTGTTTTAATCATTATATGTAAAAAAAATGTGTCGAATACAACAAAGTATTGAATTATACAGGTGCAAGTAGTTATCACATGCATTCAAATATTTTCACTTTTACTAACGAGTTGATATGTCGCTTGCATGGAATGTTCTTGTTTCGTTAACAGTAATTTACAAAAAAAGTTACGTTGTTGAGCCGTCGTTTTCAATAAACAATACCATATATTATTGCACTACGTTAGCAGATCAAATACACGTTTCGTTTACGAATATGGCCACATTTTGACTATTAAAAAATATTCGGTATTTGACGCGATTTCACTTACGCTTGCTACCTTCACGCAAGTCTCATTCGAACTGAGATCGAGTTGACTGTGCAAGGACGTCGCTTTACCACGTGATCGAAAAAGTTTGTCTTACCTATGTAGGAAAAACCGGATTGTGAACGTTAAACAAAGAACGATTACTTGCACTTTAATAGACAACAATGTTTTTACTCTGTTGCACTTTTCGTATGATTTTTATTCCGTGTGGGTGTTTGTTGGTTTTGCAAAGGTGTTGGAGCTCGGATAATTTCATTGTTTCACATTTCTTATTTTTCGTACAGATGTTAATAAGCGTGAAATTTTGATTAATTTTTGAATATCTGTCTGATACCTTATGCATGTTTTTTTCTAATCCTGTTTCACTAAATCAAAGTTTATTATTTAGTGTTATTTTAAAAATGAATTTCGTTTGGTTGCGAATCATGTAAATATAATACGAATGTTTAAAAATTAACTTAATTATTATTTTCTTATACTGAGGATTGGAACTAAAATATTTGCAAAAAAATATATTAGGTGTACTATTAATCCGGTGCCTTTTTTTTATAGAAAATGTATGTTTACGGAAAAATGGAATACATTTCAATCCTCAAAATATCACCCATTATTTTGAATAACTTTGTTCTATCTGTCGGGGTGCTGACAAATCGCATGTCGAAAAAAATGGCGGTTTTGAGTCGATGGACATTTCAGACTTCTTCCACTGTTTCGAAACAGATTTGAGCCAAGTTGCGGTTATGCGTCACATCAACTTCTCCCAAAGTTGAACAAATCATTCCATCGGCTTCGGTAGCATTTTTTCAGTTGAAATACGAAATGTATGTAATATGTAATATGCTAACTTTTTGGACGCTATAGTATTCACTACTGTTTTGTCCAGTTATGTTAACTGCTCGGACAAGATATATACTGTTTTTACATTTTAAAGTTAACACTTCAAAATCCTGAAACGAGGAGAAAATATTTTAATTTGAACAGAGTTACGATTGATTCAATTCAAAGACACCGAATTAATTTTTACATCTAATATAATAAAACTTGCCGTGCGTAGGTACACTATTTGCACGCATCGAATTAATTTAAAAACTCACCCTTTACTAACGATTATATATTTTATTTTGATGGATATTTAAAGAAAATACATGAGAATCAGACCAGACTTTATAAAATAATGCATAAGATGAATTAAATCAAAAATGACGCATTCTACTTACGGAAAAGTAACATATACTAAAAATGAAGGTAGACAATTGTAAAACTCTGTTTGATAAATATTCATTCTTTCATGCAGGCAGTTGTACATAAAATATTTTGTATTCAGTGAAACCCATTAACAACAAATTTAGAAAGAGAATCTGTAAAAATGAAAACCTTATTCTTTATTGCAAACCATGCTATTAGAAATTACTATCCTAAGGAACTACATTATTAATTTTTATTTATATATATATATATATATATATATATATATATTTACATTTTTAAAAAATAATAAGTACTCGGATTGTATGTTTTATGCATTTAAATAAATAACAGTATCAAATCTTCGAATAATACACACAAACAAATTTGATTGAAAATGATATATGCACATATTCTTATATATATATATATATATATATATATATATATATATATATATACAAAACTCTACAATTATAGTATAATGAAGATGTGATGTAAATAACAATTTAAGTTGTATTATTAATGTTATACAAAAACAACATTAAAAACAGTATGGGAACAAAACTACGACGACCTTGCTGTAATACAGAAGATTCACTCTTTGTTCGTGCATATTTCGAGAAAACAACAAAAAACCTGTGATAATTATTAACCAGTTTAAATGTTAGGATGACTCGCGAAACGTAGCAAAACATAATGTATAATTTTTAAACACAGAAGGTCACTGGTTACTAAATCACAAGTTGAGTTATTTTTATAATCAAAAAAAATGTCTTAAAACACAACATGCAAAGTTCGATATCAATGTATCTAAAATGAAATGTAATGTAATAAAAATAAAATAATAAAGTAACATATATTATAAATAAATATATAATATGTCACATATAAATGAACTGGTATGAGTTTTAATTAAAAAGAAAAAATAAATTGTATCCCATATGAGGAACACCAGTTAAAGCTAATTTGCTGATGTAATAATAAAAGGATTTTTTGATTTTACATACCAAATATCCAATATACAAATACATCTTACGGAAATACGTTATTCTAAATTTTATTATTTATATTAGTTATCCAATTATTCAATTTATTTATATATATATATATATATATATATATATATATATATATATATATATATATATACATACACACACACACACACATATATATATATATATATATATATATATATATATATATATATCGATAGATAGATGATAAATGTATCAGATGTATGTGTGAATAGTATGAGATGTATGTATGGGATGTTATGAGATGTATGTATGGGATTTATGTATGAAATGTATGTATGAGATATATGTATGATATGTATGGCATATAAGAATAAGATGTATGAGATATATGTAAGAAATGTATGTATGAGATGTATGTGTATGTACGTTTATATGAGCGTGTGTATATGTATATTATAGGTTCTTGTATACAAAAGAATGACATTGAATTAAACATGAAGGAAGCATGATAGCATAGGTAAAGATTGCACGGTCTATGATCTCATCCCACGAACGTATTCTAATTATATGATTAATCTTAAGGACGCATGATGTAGCGAAATCATCTAGCAAACATTATTATTATTATTGTGGTTAACTTATTTGCAACATATTGCTTTCTGTTAATCAGATATGACCGTAATCAAGATGCTGAATTGTATTCAAGATGTATAATAACAATTTTATCATAAGACTACATAAAATTTATCAAAATAAATGCTGTTTTATATATATATAACACAATGAATTAAGTTTACTGGAAAAAAATTATTAGTATTTACACGTACAAAAAAAATACACTCTGAATAATTTTAAATTCTTTTTATGTACTTAATTTTTGTTAATGCAGTTTATTTATATTTTTAGTTTATTAATAAAAATTATATGAAGTAAATAAAACTTTTAAGTATATGAAAATGTACGTGTCGAAACCAAAATCATTAATACATATATGAATAATCACTCCAAGGAATATTTAAAATTAAAAATTTAGCATTGTTTAAGGGTATACATTATTGTACTATATACTTATATACATATATATATATATATATATATATATATATATATATATATATAATCAAGGTTATAGTTTAAAACAATACCTTTCTAAAATGAGAATAATTATTGATGATGCTACTATTAATTAAAGCAGGTGTTTTGACCATGAGAATAAAATAAACAAGAAACATATTTCATATTTAAACTTGAATCCTGTCTTAACTAAAATACGTTTATACACTGATCCACATTACAAATCCTTTCTTTCAATCAGGTGTAAAGTATTTATTTTTTTAAAAAAATATCTCTAAGAATCAATTGATTGATCAACATCAACTTACATAAAATTTAGTTATCGTAAATACGTAATTAATAAATTAATTAAGAGTGGCATTTCTATTCGTGGCACAAAAAGGAGGAGCAATAAATATTATTAATACGTAGTTTATTATTTTATATAAGTTTTTTTTTCTAGAAACGGAATAAATAAGTCATAAAACGTAAATAAGAAACAATTTTGTTTTAAAATAAAATATGGATAAACCTTAGTATTACCTTTAATTATAACAAAATAAAACTACACGATTGACCCTTGATGGATTTGGTTTGATGAATCAGGTAGGAAATCTAATCAAATTAAGACCGTTGTTGATATAGATAAAGACGGTTGAGGTATTATTATATTTATGCATGGATAAAGAAGCCTCTATCTATATTTGTTGAAGAATAGTTAATAAACAATTGTAACGCTTTATTTGTTGTTAGACGTGACAAAAACCCTTTATTTATAACGAATTTAAATCAATTTTTAAAGCAGTAGTAAAAAATATTGTTAGTAAAGTGTCAATATATACTTTTACTGGCGAAGTTATAGTAAAAATGTATGTACTCAAAAAAATTATTAATTTAAAAATTACAAGTCTGAAATAAGCCATTATCGTTTCAAATTAAAAATTTATGACTGAACTAGGCTTGTCTATATTATTCAATTAATTAAACTTGATTATATTTTCTGTTAATATTTTAACTTTTATTCACCAAAAAAATTATTTACCTTTATGCCGGCATACATTACTATTCTTGCCTTTTATAAACATCCAAAATGAGTCTTTTATCTATGATCCAAAATGATTTCACGATGGTGCATTCTGTAGCAAAAACATGAAAGTATATGTTAAATATGAATAATTTAACAAAGTATATTTAAAATGCTTTTTTTCGGGATAAACTTATTTTATACTATAAAATTTATTCAATCTTAACCTTAACATTTTAATTTTAGATTTTATCATTTTTTTAGAACACATGTAATTTCATACTTAAAAATTTAGTAACTAATAATTGTATGTATATATATATATATATAATAAATAACTATATATATATATATATGCTACTTGAATATATATAGGATTTGGGTACTTCTTACACATAAAATGTTAGAATAAAAAGGTAAAAATCAAACATTGAGTCATAATATTCATTTATGTAATGCAAATATTTTTTAACAATGTTAATATAAATAATACAAATATTAATGATTTAAAATTTTAGCATTAACAACGTTATGAATATAATTATATATCTTATAAAATTTGACTTTTGATTGACCGAAATAAGTATAAAACCTTAAAAATTATACCGGCAGACATACTTCCAACATTAATATTCAATTTCTTCAGCCATTAATATTAATGCTTTTTTATAGCACTTGAATTTAAAAAAGTGGACAATAGTAATTTTTTACTCTTAGACTAAAATATAAAATTACATTTGAAATATTTTTTTTTATCATTTGTCTATTACAATATTACAACTTTGGAGTATTTATAAATTCCAAGATCTAACATAAAATTATATAATTTGGCAAATTTCTTAATACTATTTAGCAATGAAATAGTAATACATCAATTCAAAAAAATTATAACTTATAATTAACATCTCCAATGGATTTATTTTCAATTCTACTTATATTTTTATAAATTATTAAAGGCTACAAAAATAAGTTTCAGTGACATTGATTACATGTGATTATTATTATAAAAAAGTGAAAATAAACTGGACTTATCAAAATATTTTCATATCTTTTAATATTTTAATAATTTTTAATATAATTTAGCACAAGTGACATTTTTTATGTATTGCATTTTGTAACATTAAGTATGGAGTTATTTAGAAATTTCCACTCTTGATGGTATTTGTTGTAAGACATTATGCTTTAACCTTATACACATTTTTTATGTAAAATTATATATCATGTAAAGAAATAAAAACAAGTCAATTTGTTTACATAAATGTACATATTCATGTAAATAAGTGTTTGTGTGTGTATATATATACACACACTTATGTATGTATGTAAGGATATATATGTATGTATATGTACATAAAAAGAAAGGATATTTTTATACAAACAAAATCAAAAGCAAAAAAATATAGACATAAATAATTAAAAAAAAACAATGTAAAAATCAAATACAACTAGATGAGTAATGTTTTATAAAACTAAATTCAAAAAATATAAAAACAACTACATTTTCATTAAAAATTAAAATAAGATTCATCACATACAATAATAACAATTATAAAATAAATTAACCTAAATATACATACATATTCAATTGAATTATTGTAAAATTAATGTAAAAAGCTGTACTAAACAAAAATTGGTATAACTTCCAACTGTGGCTATCAATAAATAATCACTAAAAAGTATCCGTTTTTCTAAACACAAATAAATATCTACTGTAGCCATTTTGACAATTAAAGCTGAAACATTTTTTTCACTGAATTACACCATCACAGTTATTGTGAGAATATTTATTGAAGTATTATTTCCAATGTTTTAAAATTTTCAATATTTATAATTTAAATTTTATCAGATAGTTTTAATTAGTGTACTACTTATCTTAAAAGCAATGTATAAAATGTAAAATCTAATATTCTACAACAATACAATCGATAAATAATTTACAAGTGGAAAAAAATTTACATTACTAATAATTTTAATTGTTTCATATAAATAATTTATATACCTACTTTCTAATCTTATGCATCAAATATAAATGATAATCTTAAAACATGTATAAAACTTATAACTGAATCACAATATACCATCCATAAAGTTTATGTACAATGAAGATAGTTTAACAAAAACAAAAAAAAAGAGGACAATATGAAGAAATAACAGTTTCAACAGTCTTCGAAATTAAATACTACCATATGAAATATTGTTTATATACACAAATTTACGAAGATATTTGACCAAAATATTCAAATAAAGTTGACATTTTCAATATTTAAAAATCAATTATCACAATTACACAATAAATATCCAAATTTCAAAAACATACATCGCACACACATATATATTTGAAAAACTTAAAGAATCCTACAGTAATACTTATTTTCAAAAGTAATTAATATTTGAAGATACAAAAATATAAAAATCATTGATTTTTTTCTATTGCTAGAACTGAATGTCATAACAAAATTCAAATCCAACTGAAAAAACTGAATTTGATAAACTTTGTATTTTCAAATATCATTAAAATAATTTTATGAAACAAAACTTTTTTTGGCAATCACTCAACTAATGACCATTATATTTTTTTAAACTTTACAATTATATGAAAATATATGAAAGAGTTATCAATAAAATAATTATAAGAGCAGTCAGAATGTATTTTTATGTTCTAATATAAATTCAAATTATTTTGAATAAGATACAAAAATCTGAAGTATTTTAGAAAGTTAATTTCAGACCTTTACTTTTCACAAATACCTTAACCACTGTAATTAAATGAACAAAAAAAAAACTGACATTTGTACAAAATTTTCTTTTCATATGTATACATAAATATTAAAATTTTAAATAATTCATTTTATACACAAAAAATTACAACCCTACAACTGAACAAAAGACAAATATTTACAGTTTACACATATAACTGCTTATATATATTTTTTTATGATTCTACATAGTCATTATAGAAAAATATAAATGAACTTTTAAAATATGTTTTGGTAATCATTGATTATATAAAAATAATTACACAATGTGGTTAATATTACATTACTACTAATATTTCTAAATATTCTTCAAAATAATGTTTCTTGCTTGTTTTTCCTTAAAAACCACTCAATTTTTCAAAAGAAATTTATTAAATGAAAAAAATAAAAGCTGAAATTTTGTACATATTTTATAACACATCAAAAACAATATAAATATAATAATAATTTGAATGCTAATAGAAAAAACAATGAACATTAAAAACCAAAAATGCACTCAAATTCTGTGTCCTGTTGAGTTTAAAAATGTAGGTGTTGTGTTATATATATATATATATACACATGATGGCACAATAAAATCACAAGTTATGAAAAATAAAATAATCTAAAATATAATCAGTTTAATTTAAAATATTGATTTTATGCAAAAATTTATATACTTCACATTAATTTTTTTATATCTTTTTATTGCACCACCCATTACGTACAAAAATGTATAAATTTACAAATTTTAATGTAATAATAGTTATGTGAAACAGAGTTGTAATGACAATATTTTTAAAATATACAAAATACAAGACACGGTTTATAACATTATATTAATATAAATATGATTAATATTTTAAAATGGTAAATTGTAAAAGTGAAAAAAAACAGCATATATATTTTCTTGCAATGAATAAATTACACATTTTTTTTAAGATTTTGTGAAATGAAACATTTAAAATAAATTTCAACTGTTACTCATTGCAGCATCGGGTACAAATATTTCTACATTTTGAAAATTTTCTCCAACTTCTTGATTTTGTTTTCTTGCAGCCATCGCTTTACGTTTTTGTTCAAGCATTTGTTTGCGCTGTAGTTCACGTTGCTTACGTTGAGCTTCACTATTAGCTGTAGTAATTTTTTTGGGAGCCATTACTTTTCGTTTTACTTGAGTAGAATCAGCAACAATTTTTTCCTTAGATTTAACCTACACACATAAAAAATATAGACATTCACAAAACCAATATGATCATTATAGTAAAATAAATATAAATTTATGTATATTACATTTACACATTTTAAATCTCATAAAAGATGAATATATGGCAATAAATGTACAAAAATAGAAATATAGAAATTTATACATAAAAATATCATATGAAAAACATACTTAACATTGTAATATATTTAAAATGTTGAATACTGATATAGAATGTGTAATAAATAAAAATTTTAAATTTATTTTCTATAGATATTTAAGTAATACCAGCATTATTTAATATAGTAAAATTTAACTTGTAATTGTTTAATAAATAATAAATATGAACACACAAAATACTGCTAACACTATTATATTAAAAATAACTTGCCTCAATCCAATTATTATCCCTGAGTTCATTTAAATCTTTAAATAAATCATTTACTTGTTTAACTTGCAACATGACCATATCCCAAAAACCTTGTAAATCTTCAGCTGTAGTTGGAAATTGTTCTTCGTCCAATTGATTTATATTTTTATGACATAATCCTATTTTAAAATGATGTTAAAATATTAATTTAAACTTAATAACTTTATATATATATATATATATATACATACACACAATATATAAAAGTATCTAAAATAAAATTATCTGTCATACCTTCAAATTGCTGCATTTTTTGTGAAACTAATAAGCGAGCTTTACCAGAAGCAGATCGTAAATATCCTAATATTTCATCAGAGAGTTCATTTTTCTTTGTTTCTAGCTCAATTTCTACTTGTTCTGCTAAACAGATTAATCTATCTGTTTCATTTTTCAAAACTTTTAAAAAGTAATGCCCATCCTTAACTTCCAATATTTCATCAACAGTTAACTTTTCCACACATTCATCAACGATTACTTCTTTGCTAACTTCATCAGATTTTGTTCCAACTATTGGCTGAACTGGAACTGGTAAAACAACTTGAGCAGCAGCAGGTAAATATTCAGTTAAACTTTCTAATGAAATCTGAGAGTCAGTTAAATTTCTGTCACAAGTTTGCACTGAACTATTCGAATCTTTTAAAATATTTACAAAATTTTCAACTGCCTTTGCATGTTTCAGTTCATTAATTGTTTCTGGTTCATTTATAAAAGAATTATATTTATTATTAACTGAAGACTCTGATGTATCTAAAGTTCCATTACTACCATTCATTTTGTGTGTAACAGGCACTTCTTGGTAATTTTTATCTGTACTAAATCTTTTAGGAGACATAATTGGTAACTGGGCTCTAAACTCAGGCCTTAAATGGCGCAAAACTGGTAAAGAAGGATTACTATCATTATTGTTAGTGAAATTGTCAAATTCACATGTACTCTCTAAGCCATTATCTTTACTTGATATTTTTTCTACACTATTTGAAACAGTTTTAGAAGCACAATCTTCAGAAATTTCAGACTCTGATGTTCTATTTTTGTTACGTTTAGTAGAAATAAAAAATCCTTGTGCTAAAGCACCGGGTCCATATAGGCGTTCAACTCTTTGTTGAATAAATGATTTACATGGTGATTGTTTACTACTGAATGTTTCTGAAATATTTGTATCTGAAAAACTTTGCTGTGTTCCATTCATAACAGTTTTCATTGAAGTTGTAACTGTTTTTGATGATTTATAATTTGAACTCACAATTGTATTTGTATTCATATTTGACATAAAATTATGAGCTTTTTCAAACGTTTTAAATGTACTTGCATCAACTGTATCAATACTAGTACTTGGTTCACTGTATAGCTTACTTGAAGAAAAATGACTTAATTCTGTACTCATAAATGATTTTGTGGTGGTGGAAGAACTATAAGTTTGACTTGTGCCATTTTGCATCATTACATAACTACTTTTTTCTCCAATATCTGGTGATTGATTTATATATGTATATTGTTGAGATCCAGCCATGTTTGGGGATTTTATTTTAATATCTGAAGACAAAATTTTTCTGTTGGAAGTTAAATCTGGTGTTAGAAAATTACTTTCACTCTTTGATATGGGAGTTGCATAATTATCTATTGCAGAAAAAGGTCTATTGGGAGATACTTCTCGAGATTTTGGTGCCCCAGCTCGATAATTTTCACGTAATTTTGAATCATAAGTTGTCAAATTATTATAGCCACTCACACAACATGCTAAATTTAAATATGATGGCTTTTTCGAAGTTACTTCAAAATCAGTTATTTTAATTATTGGCTCTAAAAGATGATCTTCACAAGGCTTATTTTTTAAAATGCACTTTTTACTTTTTTCTTCCTGAATAACTGTTTTATTTTCAACTAAACTTTTCTGATCATTTGGTGTTAAAATACTAACGCTTCTTAATGTACAGTCACTGATGGAACCAATAGAAGAATCTAAAAATAATAACAAAAATCTCAATTTTCAATAAATATTATAATTATATTACTTGTGTTACATACATACATATATATATATATATATATATATATATATATATATATATATGCATACATATATACACACACATATATATACATACATATATACATACATATATATATACATACATACATATATATATGCATACATACATATATATATATATATACATACATACATATACATACATATACATACATATTTTCTTCAAAAAATTGTAATTTATGAAGTAAAAATTAACAATATACTTAAACATATAAAGTCAAAAAATTAAAATATATAAAAAATCAAATAATATTCTTAATATATTAAAGTTTATTTGCTCTGACAGTAAAATTAAACTACATCGGGTCAAATATTGACTTTACAAATTAAATATTTTAAATTAATGCAACACATTACTAAACTGTCATTCAATATTCGGTGATGGTAGAATGGCCTTTACACCTTGTGAGATAAATAAGCAACAGAATCGTATTTTGAAGAATTGTTTAAAAATTAAATTTTCATTTTTAGAAAAATATCTTAAACTAGTTATAATTAATAAATGATTTAGTTAATAAACAATTCTTGACACTTGTCTAAAAAGTGCGTGTATCTTTTTATACAAACACAAAATAATAAAGAAATAAATTAATAAAAAAAACTTAAAAACGCATAATTTGAATTAATAAAAACTTGAATTTTCTTTTTATTAAAATGATACATATATGTAAGTATACAAACATTCACTCATTCAAATAAAAAACAGTTATACACAGAAATATAAATATTATAATAATTCATAATACACAAGAAATTTTAAAAGCAAGAAAACAATATAAAAAATCTTCCAAATGAATTCTTTATAAAAAGAAATACTTGTTTCATAGATAAGCACTTTTTTCATAATATACAGTAATTAAGCAGGTGTATTTAATTACTACCAAGTTTTATCGTTAAGAAATATTATTCAACGTAGTTAAAACTATTGTTAAAAGGGTGGTTTTATATATATATATATATATATATATATGCGCGCGCACACATACGAGAGTAAGTGTTTCTGTATGTATGTAGCATAATTTTAAATATTTTTCTTATAAACTACCCAAAGTGATAAATTCTGTATAGGCGTTTTATGAGGTACAAAAACATCTCTGATCTCTACACAAACCTCACAATATGGATGAATAACAAGCATTAAAAGATATAAATAAAATAAATTAATTATATATCTACTGTTAAAAATATCAGAGAAAAAGGTATCACACAAAATCCATGGTAATTACTGATACCTGAAAAATCAGTTGACATATCGACATCTAATGAGCAACTGCCAATAGAATCTACGGAGCGATCCATCATACTTGAATGAATGGAGTGATTTTCTTTTTCATAAGGATTACAATATTCTTTAACTGTACATAAAATATTAGGAAATTGTTTAGTGGTAGTTTTTGAATCACTTTCGTCTTTCTCGGACCGAGGTTGCAAATATCTAGGTGAAATTGCTAATTCTTCAATTATTTCACTCAAAACATTGCCAATGTCTTTATTAGTTACACATACATCTTCTTTGGAATCGCGCCTTTTTGAACCATTCTTAAAAATATTCTTTTTTTCACAGGAAGTAGCAATATTGCCGTTCCTAAATTTATTAGAACTGGATCTAAGATCTTCTTCAGAAATTCTGAGCGATGTACTTAAATTAGGCGTAGTAATATCATTACTTTTATTACGAAAATATTCTAATTTTTGCTTTGAACGAGATGCGAACGACAAAGACTTAGATCTTCTCTGATCAAAACTTTCATTTTCTCTTTTGAAATTTACTACATTGTCAAAAAATCCTTTTGAATATGTTATATCCGATTTTAATGAATTAGAACGAGGTTTTGGACCGATTAGTTCATTCTCTATCGCATTTAAAATTTCATCGACATCGTTTTGATCAACACTAGTTTTACGACCTTTTAGATGAGATTTACGACTAGATTGTGATTTAAAATTTTCATTTACTTGAAAATTATAAGATTCATTTATTGGTACATGGTAACAAATTGACGGTCTTTTCTGTGAAATACTTATGTTATTAAACACATCAATATCTGCTGCTGAAGAACACTGAGCATCACTTTCATGTGCATAATTATTGCAGTAACTAATAGGAAGTTCAGCAAAACATTCATTCAGTTCTGAACTTAATTTTGAACAATTATGAGCAACATTTCCGTTCAAATGACTTCGAATTTCTGAATTGTTACAACAAGCAATCAAACTACTATTTTCATTAGAAAAAGACACCCTTTTACGATCGTTTTTTTCTTCTGTACCGGGATAAAATGATGATTTGAATGAGTTATCACTACTTTTATTGTTCGAAGGCAACAAATGAGGATTACACTCTGACAGATGCTTTATATTAAAGTCAATTTTTTTGTCACAATCATTTGTTTGACTATAAATATCTGGCGGTGTTTTAGGTATCGAGTTTAAATCATTAAAACTGCTGTGTGTATTATCCAATGTATCATTTAATTTAGAACTTAATGTTGAAGATCTTGAAATTGGAAAATCAAAATGGAGCGTGTGAGGTCTTTTAGTTGAATTACACCGATGGACAGTTGGCGATGGAAGCTTTTTAACTCCTAACAGTAAAACTGGGGAGTTTTCCTCTGGTAAATCGCTGCGAAGTGGAAAACCAAATAGTTACATCTTTCATATCTCAGATATTTAAAATATTCTAATATATATATACATACATACGAGTGTCTGTATATTTTTATTAAAAGTAATATTTAAAATACAAGATCTGAGATACTTTTATTACAAAATACCAACACATGCAATATAAAAAATAATTTAATGAAAACCGCCACGTTAAAACTGAAGCAAGTGCAGCAATACCTATATTTTAAACAAAAAGAAAAAAAAAACAGAAAAGTATAAGTAAACAAATTAACTTCCAAGTACCCATGCATATGCTCTATTGAAAAAAAAACTCCAAATAACGTGAAATGCAATATAAGAAACTATTTGGAAGATTTATGTAAATCAATGTATATATGCATTGAGAAAACAAACAACTTTATCATCCTTAGAAGAAGTACAAAACTATCTATATCTATTTATCTATATGTATATATACATATATATATATATATATATATATATATATATATATATATATATATATATATATATACATACATAACATACAATCATATAAAGTGCTTGAAAATGTCACAAAGACAACAATAAAATAAGGGAAAATCAGAGAAGTAAATAACAATAAAAAAAATCAGCAAAATGCAATCACACACTCGTATCCACACACACACATATATATATATATATATATATATATATATATATATATATATATATATATATATGAAGAGATTTAAATACTTTGTCAAAGATTAGTAGACAGCAGTTTATTGTCTACTATTACAATAAGGAATAAGTATGGTTATAAATATTGGAAGCAATACAATATATGAAAAGTAATTAGACCTAAAAAACCAAGCCCTTCAATTGACAATACTCGTTCCGGATCACTATTTAATAGATGACACAATAGTAAAATTTAGCTAAAAGAACGCTATGACTTTCAATTGTAATAAGAAGATAACAATTCGTACAGAAAAAAAGCATTTGAAATTAATTTCTTAAATCAAATATTTAGTATTAATGATCAATACGAGCATTTTAGTAGTTCACATTTCGAAATAGATTTCTATCACATTTTTTAATACAAGAAAGATTAGCTTTTTCTCATTTTCTAATGAATTAGTTATATATATATATATATATATATATATATATATATTAAAAAAATAAGAACAGAAAAATAAATGAAAACTAATGAATTAATTTATTTACACATAAAAATATAGCTAGGAAAATATTTGGATGAAGAATATTGTAATATGATTACTACATATCACGTTAATTCGAACTTTAAAAATTAGATATTGTCAACAAAAAATTACAATATATTTTTAACTATTTTTGTACAATCTTTGAAAAGTACTTTAATAATATGAAGTTAATTTAAAATTAAAGAAATACTACATTATACTTTACCACAGAAGTGAAAAAATAATTAAATACATAAAAGTTACTATCAAAATATTGGTAAGTGTTAAATTTAATTGAGTGGCTTTTCATTGAATCAATCATAACTGTTTCAAAATTAAAATATGTTCTCGTCGTTTTAAGATTTTGAGGTGCCAACCTTAATATTTAAAAATACTATATATCTAGCCCAGCAGTTGGTATAACCTTACAAAAGAGTAGTGAACACGATAGCGCCCGAAAAGCAGCACATTAGAAATTGCATACTTTTCGTATTCCACTTGAAAAAATGCTGCTCAAGCCGCGGGATTGATTTGTTGAGCTTTGGGGAAGATATTGTGACGCCATAAACCATGCAAAAATGATAAAACAAAGGAAAAAGTCCGAAATGTATGCGACTTCAACGCATTAAAGCGGGTGTTTTTTTTCAACAAGAGATTAATCAGTTACCCGACAGACAGAGTAAAGTTATACGAAATAATGAGGGATATTATAACAATTAAAATGTATTTCATTTCCCGTAAACATTTATTTTGTATAGAAAAGGCACCAAATTAATTTGTACACCTAAAACATTCACGCAATATGCACACATTTCGCCGATTAAAATACTTATATAGAAAATAACAAAAAAATGACTACAATGTATAAAATAAACGGAAAATGTTGCTACTTTCTTCAAAACGGGACTGACTGTACTTGTTTTATTTTTTACTAATACACAAATAATTCAGGTGTAGTTTTTATATGCATACACATACTGTTGATATCTATGACAAGACAGTACATAAAATAAAAAAGCAACACATTAGATGAATGAAATTAAACACATTTTTATTTATTTCTATGTATATGCTTGTTACAAAATGAAAGAGATATAGAGATTAAATTATCATATTAAATAGCGAACGTAAAGTATTTAAATCCGTATAATATTCTAAGTAAAAGCGACCCAAATTAAATGTGTTATTTCTCATATTTTTTATATCAAATTTAAATATTACAAGCGCACTATTTTCAACGGGGTGCGACTTTTTTTTAGTTCAAATTAATGAAAGAATATGAAACGAATATCAATACTTAAAAAAGTATAATTTTTAAATGCATTGATATCAATTCGATATTGAAAAATACTGCTTATAAATGAAGTAATAGTGGGCATTTAACATAATGCAGTATGATATGCAGTCAAAAAAAGATGAGACGCTAATGAAAAAAGTCAATGTCAAATTGTCAATGTTAAGTCGATAATTCGAATATAGATTAGGCATAATTAAACATTTAGAAATAAAGTTGGACTTCATAACTGAAAAAAAAATGTGAGGTCGTCTAATTATTTTGGCTCGTTGCACACAAACATATACAAGAGTTGAAAAACGATATAAAAACATTTATATTAGAGAACGATTTCAATCAAACTTTTTGAAAATGTTCTTTAGAGTAAATTGGAATTGGAATTAAAATAAAAATAAAAACTACTCACGATAACTTTTGAGAATAATTTCTAAAGATAAAAAATCAAAAGCCACTAAAATTCATTCATTGATTGATGTTGCTGATGACATGTGTGATATAAACAAATTTGTTCATATTACGTTCTGTCATTAAGACGTTATTTAAATGTACTGTTATTGAATGTGTCGTGAGATTAAGATAAACAATTAAAATCATCATGTCTTTTTCAGTATTTCCTTTAAGGTTATATGAAAAACAAATAAATAAATAAATATGGATTATTTAAAAAAAATAGACACTGAATTCATTACGACAAAAAATCGGTTATTCCCGATTGAATTTATAAAACGCATAAATTGCAATGAAACGCATAAATCCAAAAATAAAATCTACATAAGAATAAAAAAAAATGTTAAATACGTTAATTTCATCCTTTGACTGTTTACAAATCAAAATTTTAATTTAACTATTAGGTTTGGGTAAATGTATATTTGAATACAAACCCAAAATTACTAAAAGAACATTTCTAGTGATATGTATTAATAGATATGTTTACAGAGTATATGGATATGTATGTATATATCTATAATTATTACATATACACTACATACATATATATATATATATATATATATATATATATATATATATATATTGGAAATCAGTGGAAAAGAGAGGCATTCAATCGTACAAAATGGAAAATCATGGAAGGGGTCTTTATCCAGCAGTGGATTGACAGAGGCTGATGATATATAAAGTATAGAGTGTATATGTAATAATTTCTAAAAAAATCATAAAAAGCATTCTTAAAATTAAAAAAAAAACACCTACACAAGCAAAAATAATGATTCAAGTCATACTTTAAACAAAATTATAAATCATATTAGCAAACTATAGCAAAAAATGATTAGCATTTATGTCAAACTCAAACCTATTCATTATCTACATTATATGATTAGTTTTAAACACTCTTCGCATAAATTTTATTAAAACTTCACAAACAATATTAAATATGTCACATCAAAAATTTCTACGTTATTGTTTGTTGTAAATACCTCTTAATCCATCGAATAAAACGATTGAATTTACGTTTTTTTCCCATACTCACAAGTCAATATAATAATAGTAGACCTATAAATACAAGAAATATTTAATAACAGTTAAGTGCACTTGAAAATGTACGAATATTAAAATGTTCAAATTATATAGACCAATTTAAATTAGATATTCGATTAACTAATACATATATACTTATGTTTAATTTGATACTCTTATTAATTAGAGAAAAATATATTTCACAATTATTATCACAACACTTTCCTATATGTCACTTAAGATTTATGTTTATTAACTATGATTCTTGAAATAAATATTACCAATAAGTTCTTATAAGGGATTATTTAAAGACAATAAAGACTGTAGATTATGTATATACACAACTCAGTGAAGAGGACATTTGTCAAATAAAAGTATTTTCACGTATATTAAAATATTTTACTGGTATAAACTATAACCCCGAAATATAATAATAATCAATTAGTCAACTTAATAACTCAATTTAAACATAATTTGTATGCCGAATATATTGTGTTCTCAAAACGACACCCTTTGAAACATGCAAAGCAGTGCAGTGTTATTAAAAAAAATATATATAATAATGAAATTGAAAGAAATAAGTGAAATGTGAGTCGATATTGAGAGCGTAGCGAAATTCGCAGTTAAATAAATGATGTTCTTTTAATAAATACTAAAATACAGTTCGAACAATAAAAAGTTTCAAATAAAAATATAAAATAAAATACTGAAACGTGTATTTTTATTACATTTAAAAACCCTTGTGCATGAATCACGAATGTGACTCGTGAACTGCAGAAAACACTATCAGTTAATCACGAGTCAGACTCGTGCAGTCTTTATATAAGTATACATGTTTACTGGCGTAGACTAGGAAAGAATGCTTCAGTTTTAAATGTATTCAAGGAAATTCTAACCAGAGATTTTCGAAAATTGTAACGAACGAAACCAATAGATACTTCCTTTGAATTTAAATAGCCATTTTGTATGCATTATTTTTTTAAAGAAATACAAATACAAGGGGTTAATAAGACTTTTCATTGATATTAGGGTACTGATTCTTTTTTACATTATATAATTGTAACACGTGAAAAATATCTCTATGATGTATATTATAGTGGTATTTCCTAATTTTTTTACATGTGAATTCATTATATATATATATATATATATATATATATATATATATATATATATATATATATTAATTCATTTTCTAATCATTTACTTTTGGCTCGCTGTTCTTATTTAATTCTACTACGACAGATTTTGACGTTTCACTCAACCTTTAGCAGACTTTTTGATATTTCGATTTTATTATAGAAAGTTAACCATTTTTAATTTAATTTTTAAGTTAAATGTTAATGGTGAAATCGCGTACATAAAAAATCTACTTGAAGACGACTGAAACGACCGTAGCAAAAGTAAATAAAAACAAGGAGGTCAAAAAAACGATACGATGCAAATTATTTACAAATTTACATTACTAAATCTTGATTGATATATTACATGTAAATAAATGTAATTTCTGAAAGTAGCTGTTCGAAACTACCACTAAAAAACAAAAGTAACTGATTAAAGTTAAGTATTATTATTCAGTAACTGATTAAAGTTTAATTCAAAATCAATGCGTTTAATATTAATAAATATCGACAAAAAACTTTAAAATTTTACTGATAGACTAATTATTTTAGTTCTTCAGGGAAACTTATAAAAAAAATTAACTATGTAATGCTCATTCTACAATTACTATTTATTCTTAGTATTTTAAAGAAATGTTATTACCAATATACAATGTAATTTTGAAAATAAATACGAAAATGAAAATTATGTTCGATTGCTATTTCATTAACCTTATTAGTCCAAAATTAAAAAATCTTGAAATACACATCTAACTTTCCTTCCTCGATAGATAACATCCAAAAAAAATGTTGTCCCTTCAACACCTAATGGTTCTTGCTATATACTATATGTATGTATGTGTGTGTGTGTGTAGGTGAAATTAAAATATGTAAGCTACATTTACACAGCTGGGTTAATAAGAATTAATTACATTAACAAGCATGTATAAGAACCTTGGATAAAATAATGCTTGTATTTGATTAAAATACATTTTTAAAATTAATACTTCTTACCCAGCTGATTTTTTGATTATTAAAATTAATAATTATATATAAGACTGAATGAATCACACTGAATGAATATTTATGGCAATTAAAAAAATAAAACAGTATTAAATATTTCTTCGTATTTTATTTACAAAGAAGACATGTATACCCATGATAAGTAAATTTTAAACATAATATATTAAGCTCATGATTAAAAATTCGTGAATGGTATGAATATTCATTAATTTAACAGAATGACTTGGTTACAGACTAATTTTAACGTACTTAAAATATTCTCCTGTTTTTCTTATATTGTTGTAAATGTATTTTTATTGTTAAAGAAGTAACTGATATACATTCATGTTACTTACTGTAATGACATTACTTATATATGACAAGTTTACTTATCTGATTTTACGGTGCATTTTACATAGTACTATGCATCAAATCTTAGTAAGTCATTTTTTTAATTATTAAAATATATTGTTAAAAAATCTAAACATTAGATGAACTTTCATTATTTAAAACACGTTACGCTCGTAATAAAATTGCATATATTAGTGAAGCGTTAAATTAAAATTTCTATACCGAAAAAAATAGCTGTTAAAATAATAATTACAAGTCGAAATCTGTTCGAAATATTCAAATATTGTAATAACAGCACTGTATAATTATAAAAGTAATAGTACATAAAACATCGGCAATAAACAGTTAAATATGACGACAAATCTGGTTTAAAATGTTATTCAGAGCGTAAATAGATGTAGTTAATGTGGTCAAGTATAGCAAGATAAAATGATGTGATGACCGTCAAATAAAAAACTGGTATTTCTGAAGAAGCTATAAAAACAATATAAAATATATTTGCAATTAAGAAAAAAGTAAATGAAAATATTTGAAGAAATGAACTATAACAAATTATTAATAAAAAATAAAAATTACATTTACTACTTTTCAATCACTTTAGATCAAAAACATTACGTTCATAACAAATACTTTTATTTAAATTAAATTATATTCTCAAATAAGATTAGCAACATTTGTCAATGACATACCTTAATTCTACATTAATTATGAACGCCAATATAATACAATATCTTCCAATGATCAAACATAAAACTATTCATGCGCAATTTACTATCCTAACCTCTTAATTTCGTAATAACAATGGTAGTCGCTAACTATTTATAATGTTATATATATACACATATATGTGTTTTTATATTTCAAAGGAAAACTGTAACCTTCATGTAAAAAAGGCAAATATATTTTAAACATAAGAATACTTAATTTTATATAATGTACTTTATGTCTCAAAATATATTATTTTGAAAAAAATATATATTAGAATTAGTACCTTAATTAATTGTTGAAAAATCATTATGAAATATTATATTAATCCGCAAATACTAAGTCAATTGCAGAAATAATGGAAGTATTATATACACATATATATATATATACATATATGTATATATACATACATATATATATATATATATATATATATATATATATATATATATATATATATATATAATTATTACATCCTGAGAAAATATACAGAAACGAAAACGAACTCTGCCAATTATTGTTCCAATTAATAAATAAGAAATATTACTTTTTCACGTAAAATTTATACAATTTTTCATTTAAAATATGCCAAAAATGTAATGTCTCACAAAAAATAAATAAAAACAAATTGGAAACAGTCCGATGACTTCATCATGGATTTATTTTCGTCGACTATTCATATTATCACATTATAAAAACTTGATTGGTAAGTTTTTTTAATCAATATCTAAGATTTTATGTACAGTATAATAATAACTAAAACAGACAATTCTGTATTTAAAAGTATTATAATACTCACGATCACAAATTAATACGTTTTTAAATTAAGTACAATTGTTTTGTACAATGACTTTAATCCATACGAATTATGTTACAAAATACATCATGAAATTGCACGAAATGATTTATTAAAATATGAATAATCGTATGAATAGAACATTATGGTGTTTGTAACGAAAAGAATATGTGCTGTCAAAGAGATGCTCCCGCGAATTGTACATATATTCTCAGATACACTGACGCACACTAAATGTGTCGCGTGACTCCTAACATTTCTTTCATTCCAACGAATGAGGAGTTATTTTTACATACAAATATGCACACACGTTAGTTAACGTACATAAATGCCAGTTAGCAAACACATACTCCGTTCTAACAAATATAAAAAGCACATCATATTTGTCCTAAATAAATTCGTGCCGAAAATACAATTTACTTCATACATTCATCATTACCAAAATCGATATTGTTTTCACAAACAACTCTGGCTAACTTTTTTTTACAATTTTCAATAGTTTATTCGACATGTTAACCAGATAAATTTGTGTGTATGTATGCATGCATACGTGAATATGTGTGTGCATGTATGTATGCATCACATTTATTTTGTTTTTTACATTGTTAAATTATTTTCTACATATAAAAAGGCTACAAAATATAAGTGTAAAAGAAAATAATGTACCGAAAACATTATGAAATGTAAAAAAATAATATGTATATATTTCTTCAATTTTTACATATATGATAATATATAGTAACTTGAAATAATTATGAAATTATATAAGTAATGAAATTAAATTATATTAGTAACCCGAAATAATAATGAATAATAAACCGAAAAATAAAATGTATTTAATCCCTTAAATGACTTTCTAAAAATATTGACAGAAAAAGGCCAAACACTGTTTAAAGTATTGTAAAGATATCTTATAAAAACGACTCATTAATAGGATGAAATAAATCAACAGCCATAAATGGGTATAATAGAATAAACAGAATACTAATAAAAAAAAAGAAACATTTGGCACATAGTTGCAAATGTTACATATCGACGACTACATTTCGTACTAACATATGTTTTAGAACAGTTAGTTCCATAAGGACGAACTGTGATCGAGAATCAATTAACTAGATTAATTTAATGCAAGGTGTTTAGCACGGTCATACAAAGTTTGGCAGAGATGCCCACAACGCTCCTAACACATTGATGCTAAACAGTTTTGATACATTTAATATTCCAAAATAAAATTAACTACTGACACGTCATTAGTGCTGTGACGAAGGAGGTATATTTTTATGACTTATATAGAGATCCTAAAAACATACTAAAAAACACTGAAGAGTGAATGGGTTTGTACTTGCATCAGTTTTTTTAATCATACTTCTGAGATCATTAAAACGCCAAAATACAAAAAAAAATAAAAATTTAATTTTTTGATAAAAAAAATATTTTTAATACATTTTTATATCGTAAAAAATAATTTATAAAAATAGTTTCGTATTTTTATTATATAATATAGCGTATACCAAAGTATACTAACACTTCGCAGAAGTAAACATATCCAGTATATTTTTAAATTAACAACAGAATAAAATATTACATTTTTATACAATTATCGATTGAATCCACTTTTTTAGATTTAAGTTGTAACACATACATATATATACATATATATATATATATATATATATATATATATATATATATATATACATATAAATACATATATATATATATACACATATAAATACATATATATATATATATATATAAGTATATACATACATATATATATATATATATATAAGTATATACATACATATATATATATATATATATATATACATATATATATATATATATATATATATACATATATATATATACATATACATATACATATATATATTAAAAAAAGATCAACGTACGAAGAGAAAAGCCTTATAGCATGACGAATAGCGATTAAACCGTACGTTAACTGTGCATCATATGCTACATATTTTATAGTAGGTAAGAATTAGTACAAAAAATTCTAGAAAAGTTACTATATTTGAAAACATACTAGTGAATCCTTTTTACTGGGTCATATATCATCTCAGTTTAAAACTTACTGACATATAAAAAGTTAAAAATATTTATTGTCATACCTGTACAGACATTGAAATCTTCTCTTCGAATTGTCACCTGGGTATTCCGCTACTATCGTAGTATACGTAACATACCCAAAGAGCAAACTAACAGTGGAAATTCAAAGAGGAAATTATACTGATATAATTCACTCATGTATTTATTTAAACGTAGTTTTTGTTTATATGAGGGTGAATTGATCACTTACTACATTACCATCATACAGAAAGTAATTATTAAAATTTAAAAGTCGAAAGAGCAAACAGAGCATTTTAAAATAATATAGTAACTGTTAACATTTGCCAAAGGTCTAGATTTTAAATTCTAGTGTACGAAACTAAAAAGTATTACGTGAAACACAATTCGATAGAATTGTATTGTGAAAGCCTTATTCTTCCGATGAAGTCTACAAACCCAGATATGTATATATCACTACGTTACACAATTATATACTTTGTGTTTTATAAATATATATACGTAACTACTGAAATTTAATGAAATATAACGATTTCGATTAATACTCACAGAATATAATATTGAAACAACTATTACATTTTTCAAATAGAAGATAATGAGATAATGATATAATAATGAAAGACGTTACACTCACTTATTTTTCAAAATCTAATAACATATATTAGCAAATACGAATTAAATACTGTGACTCTCAACGTCCTCAAATTTGATAATATTACTAAACTGTCCATTTTCGAGAAAACAATTAACTTTTTATGAGACAAGTAATATTAATCTTATTTATATAACATTCATAAATAAACTTTATATAATGACTGCAAGAAACATTATAAATACTAATTATAAAGAAATAATCTCGTTGTAAATTAAATTTCTCCCTCCGAACACTATAAGCAAGAATATGAAATGACTCATTATAATATATATTTAATAATATGAATTTGTAGGTTTAAATTTCTCGCATTTATTTTACCAGCAAATTTTGAAATCATTCATTTTGAATATTTAATTCAAATTAACATATTGTACCTGTCTTTCATTTGTTAAATAAACGAATATTGATTTTTTTTGTTTGATAACTCAAAAAAATACGCAAAATTATTACTCTTGCATACACAAAAATTTCTCGCACACGTTCATATATATACATACATACATACACAGGCGTGTGTGTGTGTAAAAGAAATAGTAAGTATGAAATGGAAACAAACTAAACATATCATAAAAAGAGAACAATAGACCATATCGAATAAAAATCAAGAAATATAAAAAATAAAACAGGAAGAAACCAATAACTACTAGGTGGAGCGATGAATAGAGAATGTATTAGAAATGGCTAAAAAGGAAAGATAATACAAAGTTCAAATTAAAACAATTCAAACCAGACCTTCATACTGATTCATATTTTTAAATATTTTCATTGAGCATATAAATTAAAGTAAATTGATTTTTATAAAACATTGTATACTTCTAAATATTTAATACAATTTTATTAGAATCTATGTTTTAACACAAATAAACTATTAAAATACAAACATTTAAAATCAAATATCAAGTAATAATTATAATTCGTAATTATTACTTTAATCAGCTTTTTTACCAATGTTCTCATCAGAGGAATAGAATGCTTCGTGTTGAATTTACAAATACATTCTGACTGTATCTTAATACTTGATTTAATTAGGTTCGTAATCGCTTTAAAATAACAATTTTCAATAAGATGGAAAACCATTAGCTATTTATATTTTCATTACTTTTATCTTCTTTTGGTGTATATTGTGCATAAAAGTCATGCTTTTATTTGCCTGATTTATGCTTATTTACATATTTATCATACGCCTGAATGTATCTAATTGGTTAGAATTAAACATACATGTCTAAACAAACGAATTAATTTTAACAAATGTTCAAAAACACATTAACTTTGCATTAGCTTGAGCTACAAGTTTACAGGACATTCAGTTAATTTCATTTGTACATATGTACATAAACAAAACTCTTGACAAATTATTTACATCCTTTAAATATATACACAGGAATATTTCAATTGTTCCCAAAAGTATAAAACAAATCGTAAAATAAATTATTACTCTACATTTACTAAACTAATGAAGGAAACAAATGGGTTAAAGTACAAGAAAAAATAGTGCGTTATCAATTAACACTTCCAAATTTTTTCAACAAACTAATTTTAATCTTCCATTTAAATTAATAAACGACACAAATTGTAACTGAGTTTTGTATTTTTTAGAATCTTATTTCTATGTACAGATGGATGTATAATACAAACTTCCACTTATTTATATATATATATATTTATATATATTTATATATATATATATATATATATATATATATATATAACCAATAATAAAAGGCATTAAAAATCAAATTCTAACACAAGCTCTCATTAAAAAAGAAACACGTAAGAACACTAATACAAATTAGTGTTTACATGCCACATGCAAAATACAAGAAAAACATGCTAGGGCGGACCAGAATTGCTACATGTTTTGATCTTCTAAAATATAAGTACATAAAATAAAGGTCATACAGATCAGTGCTGTATAAAGTACTAAATACATTTACTATATATGATACAAAAAATATATTGTAGATAATATCTTTTTATACTCGGAGTATTCGTGTTGCGTATAAATGTAAGATATACATATTATATATATATATATATATATATATATATATATATATATATATATATATGTATATATGTATATACATATAACTATACTTGTGCGAGTATATGGGCCTGTGTTTTGTATTTACAAATAAAATACTACAAAATTGTATAAAAATACGTATCTTAAAATTATACAGGAATACTAAATACTAATTTTAGTACTTACTGTTTGAATGGCTGTGATTTAATAAATTTAAGTATGCAATTTCAAATATATCTACTGAATCACCATTTATTTTCTATAAAAACACCCCAGTTTACACATCTGAACAATTTTTTAACAGAATGAAGAGACGAATGCTGCACAACTACCCACACGTCAAAAATATTAAGATGCCATGTTGGATTCTTACGTCTTGTTTTTGTTCAATTTTCTGAATCAAGAAAACACAAACGTGAATTGTATCATATAATATTCTAACATTTTTTTCAAAATAGTCTGACATTTGGAACCCAAAAAGCACAATAAATAATCTATGAAAATCATAAAACAATAATAATATGTATTTATGGATTACAATTTATCTATTTGTCTATACACATACATACATACATACATACATACATATATATATATATATATATATATATATATATATATAATTTAAACAATTAGTTATTCATATCATATTATTTTTAATACGAATCATATATTTTGTTAAGAAATATTATAACATTGAAAGTGGTATTTTTTCAAGTACCATAATATTTTTTTCATATTCATAATCACAGATAAATAATATAACTTATTAATACTGGTATCTTTAAAATTAGAATTTGCAATATATACTAATTTAAAATTAATTTGTTAACCAATTTATATATATATATATATATATATATATATATATATATATATATATATATATATATATATATATATATATATTATAAAAACAAAATACTTTTGATTGTTGTAAAACTAATACAAAAACATTTATTTCAATTAGGTCCAATTCCTTGATAGAGCGATTCTTTTTTTAACAAGCGCAACTGATTGTTAACAAAGATAAACTCTAGGGATGTAATATTTGTTGTAAACTGTTAAACGTTTGTTTTATTACGAGTTCATTAGGTGCAAACATGGATTTAACTATAAGTAACCTTGAAACAAACTTTGAATCATCAGACATACATTTGATAAATTTACTACCAATGTATCAACAAACACTTAATTAGTAAATAATCATATAAAATTATATATATATATATATATATATATATATATATATATATATATATATATATATACGTATATGCAAATACACATACATTATATTTTAAATTCATTTCCAGTCTAAAACAAGTGGAAAATATAGACTTTAAATCTGAAAATATATGTCATGAATTTTTAGAAATTACTGCAACATGTTTAAATGAAATTCATCATTTAATAATGTCAGAAAGTAACCCTATATATTTTGTAAGATTAATACAATTCCAATCTGTTTTAGTTTATATTCATTACTTTAATCTGTTTTAGTTTACAATAGTATTTTTTATTTTCAGACAGTTTTAATTCAAATTAATAATGATCTTTCACATATTAAAGATGCAATATATATTAAACTCTTTGCAACAACCGGTAAAAAAAATTTTTTTTTTTTAATAAAATCAACATTGAAATTATTAATTGTAGGGGAAGAATCAAATACATTAATTGAAGAAAAAAATATTGAGCCTATGTATTTAAAGAATAATTTGGATGAAAAACATCAAGAAAGATTAAGTATTATTGACAAAACAATTTTAAAGCCAAATATTGGTGGTATAAAAAATATTGCAGGATTAAAAGAAATTAAAGATATTTTAATAGAAACAGTTGTATATCCTATAAAATACCCTCATTTATTTACTGGTACAAATATATATATATATATATATATATATATATATATATATATATATACATACATATATATATATATAAACATATATATGTTGGTTCTTATACAGTTGAATGTTATCATAAAATACAGCAAATTTAAAATAACATTTCAGGTGGAAGAAAAATCTTCAATCAAATACTTTTATATGGACCTCCAGGAACAGGAAAAACTCTTTTGATACATGGATTGGCTTCAGAAATAAATGCCACTTTTTATAATGTTTCTAGTGCTGATTTATTGTCAAGTTGGTTGGGTGAATCTGAAAAGTATGTACATTCAAAATATACTATACAATACTTACTAATTCATAAAAAAAATTTTTTTTAGAATCATTAAACTACTTTTTCAACAAGTAATTAATAATCATAATCAAAGTGTAATTTTCATAGATGAAATAGACAGTTTATGTCGACATAGAACAAATCGTGAAGAAGAGCATACTAGACGGTAATAGTATTTACTACTTCATACTCCTATATATACATACACTGATCTAAAAAATATATTTAATGTATTAGCATAAAGACTGAACTCCTTACACAAATTGAAAAGATTTCTGATTTTAATGTATATTTCTTATGTGCTACAAATTGTCCATGGGACATTGACTCAGCATTTCTAAGAAGATTTAAAAAATATATATATGTACCATTACCTGACAGGTATTAGATCTATTTCATTTCAACAAGTCAATAATTATGTGAATTACTGTAATTGTTTTATATATATATATATATATATATATATATATATATATATATATATATATATATATATATATATATATATACATACAATTACACACAACTATAACAGGGAATCTAGATTAGAAATTTTAAATTTAAAAAGTAAATCAGTTCATTTTAAAATAAATCCTGAACAATTTGAAACTATTTTAAATGAAACTGAAGGTTTTTCTGGTTCTGATTTATCCAATTTGGTCAATTCTGCACTTTATCAACCTCTTAAAAATTTAGAATCAACTACTCATTGGATATTATCTTCAGGTTAATATATGAATCAAATCGAACATGATTTTAATAATTCATAGTTATTTTTAAAATCAAACTATTTATATATAGGATATTATCAGCCATGTGCTAGAAACAATCCTGAAGCAATTCAATGCTCTATTCAACAATTGCCACCAAATATGATTTCTGTAAGAGATGTTAATGTTGAAGACTTTCTTTATGCATTAAAAACGACCAGAAAAACTATTTCAAGCACAGATTTACAAAAATATCAAGAATACAATAAATCATTTAATATATATAATTTGTAGTGTTTAAAATATTAAATGTATTTTAAAATAAAGAGAAATGTATTTAATTTTATCTGATTAGATTATAAAATAATGATTTAATATATACATACATATATATATATATATATATATATATATATATATATATATATATATATATATAATGTGTGTGTGTGTGTGTATGTGTGTTTATATAATTATGTATACATATATAAACACAAACATATATATATATATATATATATGTGTGTGTGTGTTTATATATGTATACATAGATATTCCTGAAATTGTAACATTACTTTATGAAACCACAAAATATAATTTCATTGAGATTCATTTATTTTTTTCTAAACTATTTATCTATTTACTTTACAGATAATAGAGTTCTGAAGAAATATAATTATTATTAAAAAAAAGTATGATACATTATTATATTTCATTATACTTAATATTAAACTATAGTCAAATTTTTAAAATAAGTTTAACTTTCAGTTAGTTTAATATAGTTTCATGCTTTTTATAATAAATTAATTGAAAATAAAATTACAAACAGTAATTAATTTTCTATGTTTTTATCTTGAACTTTACTTTTGAATATTTAGGCAACTAATTAATATTGAAAATGTCTTTTAAAATTTAGTATTTTACATTTTTTATTACTTTTACAGTACGACAGGGTCTTTCTTCTTAATTTTTTATCATCTTTCACTTTTATATACCTGGATAACAAATAATTGAGTTTGTTGAATAATTATCAATTTTATAATTAATCTTCAAAAATCATTCAGCATTTTTATGTACTAATATTCAATACTTATAGAATTTATTTAATAATCAGAAACATATGTAAACCAAGACTATCAATTGTTAGATAAAAATTGCATTTATACGAAATATGTATTCTACAGAATTTGTCAGATAAAACTTACATAAATATGCCCTTATAAATTTGAATATACACACTAATCACACAATAATACACATTATGAATAATTAGAAATGAAATAATATATCATTTACATTCAATTAACGTATGTATGCAGGTATGTATGTGTGTGTATACATATATATATATATATATATATATATATATATATTTGTGTGTATGTAAATATTTCCTGTAAACATATAACTTGTAATTTAAATCAATTAAGGAAACAAATTATAATGCACTAACTAGATAAATACTAGATAATTTAATTTTTTTTTTAATGCTAACTAAAAATCTTTGGAATGTCAATACTTACAATTAAAACATTATTTTCAATGTTAAACACAAAACGAGTGTTAAATTTCCACAGCCATTTACTTATTAAAGGAAAAGTTTCAAGCAATATGCCATTTTTATATGAACTGTATAAGATACATAAGTATATCAAATGATACATAGAGAAGAAATGAATAGACATAAATAAAAAAAAATGTAGTTTATAGTACTAGTGATAATCAATGAAGTTATTTACTATATAAATTATAGAACTGCTAATTTTATAGGGAAACAAATTACAGGATTAAATTTGTGTACGAGAAAACTAAATAAAATTCTACAAATACAAAGACTAAATTGAAAATGTTACACAGCTTTCATCTATCAAGAAAAAAAAATAAAATTAGAATTTTTTTTCATTCTATTTAAAGGAATTTCTAAGTATTTTAAGTCATCAAACAATTACTGGCAATAAAAATAAATATGCATGTGAACTGAGTGTTGGACATATGAAAGTGCTTATAAGCAACTTTCTCTCTCATATATATACATATATATATATATATATATATATATATATATATATATATATATATATATATAAAGTTTGGTATATACTCACACAAATGATTTTACCATAATTGCGATTTTGTTAATCAGAATAGCTTCAATAATTTATTATTGAACAATTCATATAACATTCAATAATCTATTATGCATGCACAGGTACAATTATAAAAATAAATTCTACAAATGTTTACACATGCAGTCACACCTTTAAGTAGTAATTTGGGGTCAATGGGTGCATCAATTACTAATGTCATTAATGTTTGATACCCATTCAATTTTTAAATATGTATGTATATGTGTATATATATATATATATATATATATATATATATATATATATATATATATATATATATATATAAATTTATATATACATTCTGATTTTTTTAAAATATATGCATATTATAAAAAAGAAACTATTTAGTAGAGAAGAATAAAAATCAAAATAATGCATTACTATTTTGAAATTAATATAAAATATTAATGCAAGATAACATTCAAATATCAATATATTTTAATTATTAAAACATTAAAATTATCACTAATACATGATATTTACCAAAATAAATATTTAGTACAAAAATTTAAAGTTTTCTAGAAACAAAGATATCTTTGACAAATAGAGTTCTTAGATCAATTCTCAAAAAAGTTTCAATATATATATATATATATATACACATATTTGTATGTATGTGTGCATTTTAAAACAAATATATTTTTTTATTTATGAAAGAGAATTAAAAAATCCAACAATATTGAAATAAGATGAATTAACAAACAAATAATAATTATATTTGATCATTACACAATATTATTTCATTTAATTCCAAAGATTTATAGTTCAAATAAAATCATTTTAAAAATATTAAATCTACTATATACATCTACTAGAACAATTCTTTGACATATTCCAAAATCAAAAATAAATATTATAATATACAGTTATAAATGCCATTATGACATGAATAAATACTTTCAATATGGATGTCTACTATATTTAAAGAATTTTAATGTACTTTTATTTTTTATTATATTTACCATTTTATTTTACTTTATATTAAGTAATGATAAAATGTTACTCAATTTGCTTAAATAAATAATCTTTTATTCAATTATTCATAATAATATGGTACATAAATATATATATATATATATATATATATATATATATATATATATATATATATATGATTTGATCACTAAATTGAACAATAACATTGAATACAAAGTGATTAAATAATATATAGTAAGTATAAAATTCATATCTGCCACATACATCTATTTAAAACAGATAAATGTGGTCATCATAATGAACATAAAATGTTATCTCCGATATACATAGTAAAATGAATCTTCATATTAGATATAAACATAATTGCACTGGTAATTTTAATAGTAACAAGAGCATTAATAAACATAAGGAATTAATTCACCAATAATACAGAATTGGTGAATTAGTAAAAAAGAAAACTGATTTCAACTTGTTTAACACTCACTAATATACAGTCATTTATACTTTGTGAATATCCATATAAGTATATATACATGTGTATATATATATATATATATATATATATATATATATATATGTGTGTGTGTATGTATGTATATATATAAGTTTTAGAAGGTAATTAACATATAAATGATTAGCCATATATGGAAATGAACATGTAAACACATAGATACACACACACATAAACAAAAATGATAATACATAATATTTGAATGTGATATATAAAATAATATTTTCCAGTAAAGACAATTATTTTGAACATTTTCATTCCTGATTTTTGACAAATTTATATGAACAATCTACAGAAGTACAAGCAAATCTACAATATGCATTGTTATTTTTAAGTAAATTATTATGTAATATAATCACAGACATTACTAGTTATTAATCACAAATTTTAGCTGTAATCATAACATCATTAATTGATCACAAATAATTAATATATAATAAAAAATTAAATGTAGCAAATTATATATATATATATATATATATATATATATATATATATATATATATATACGTAAAACAATTTTTTTTCATAAAATTATATGAAGACTGGTATTAAAAGAAAGAATAAATAATGTAAAATAATATTTTGGGTGGTGTATAATTAAATCATTTAATTTACACTTGATATTTTTTTATACATGCACATACATACCCACATATACCTGTCTATTTGATAAAATTAGAAAATGTAGTTTTTAACTGCCAAAAAGGATTATAGAATTTCATACTCAGTTTACTTCAATTTGGCTATATATTTACATATATCACCCATGTACATGCTAGCATGACATAAATACACATACATGTATATATACATACATGCAAATGAATAAAATATATTCAAATCAGTCAATAATTAAATATTTTAAACACTTGTATATTTTAGAAATATATGAGCTTATTTTTATTTTTTTAAAATAAAAGAATTGAAATGAACTTATAAAAATAATTTTAAAAAGCGTTTTAGTGCCAAAATATATTAAATTTTTTTCCAAATTTGGAAACTTTTAAATTAATTATTTTATTTTTAATTTCTCTTAAGCACTAATTACATTTTGTTTTATAAAAACTAAACTGATGAGTTTATCTTAGCTGATTTTATAACTAAATCAGATTAAATATACTGTAAAAACATATTTTTCTTGTGTTTTTAGATATTATTACATCGCACAATAATAAAGTATATGATGTCTGTTCAGTTCCTGAGCTGCCAATCATTCAGACTTATAATTCTAATCAGAAACTACTCACACTATCAGCTCTAACAGCACTGAGAGAAACATCTGGTTTTCCAGGTTTAATATTTCTGTGACTTTCAGTTATACCAATTCTATCAGGTACACTACTAGACCATGAAGGTTCAATATTACCTTCTTCAAAACCATCGACAGTCATCATTCTATCATCATATAAAGAAAATCGAATTGAATTGTTTGAATGTGCTCTTCCACGATTTCTTCTTACTGATGGTGGAACATCACCAGGTGTCTTTATTCTTTGATTAGGGTCCTTAAGTCTTGAAATATCACTTGAACTTGAAAAAACCTCATCAAATTGCTCAAGTGAATTTTCACGGCTTGGACATTTTCGTCTTTTAACAACTTGCGATATTCCAGAAGCAATTTTCGATGGTTTTGTCGTTTTAGGCACAAGTCGAGCATTCTCATCTATTAATGAATTATCAACACCTACCTCGTTTTCATCAACAGCCAAATTATTTGATGACTCATTCGGTGAAGGCACTACGGTAAACTTACGATGACGCAGAGGATTCGATTCATCATGGATTGACATTTTATGTCCAACTGATACTTCAGCTTGATTAGCACTCACAGGTGATACAATTTTATCATCTTCTGTAGAAAATTTCAATGGTTTGACTTTGACAAGAGGTAAAGTTGAAGGACGCTTGTTAGATTTGTTTACATCTGAATTTGTTTGATTTAAAACAGATGTAATCACATCACCACTGTTTCGCTTTACAAAACTATTTACTGTTTTTCCTGGCATCAGATTTACACGAGTTTCCATAATAAGTGGTCCGACTATCATTTTTTTTGTGTTTTGTAAAAGATTATCTTTTGAGACAAGATTTGATTTTGTTTCAGATTCTTCATTTGAAATTGATTCAAGTCGTTCACGTCCAAAAATTTTTTTATCTATTAATCTTTTCAAACCAATCCAACCAAATTTATTATTTTTTTGTAATTCTCGTTCAGAAACTAAATTTAAGTCTACATTATTTCCAGTAATATTTTGCTGTTTTGGAACAACTGCATA
This sequence comes from Acanthacorydalis orientalis, assembly GCA_034766995.1. Taxonomy (NCBI): domain Eukaryota; kingdom Metazoa; phylum Arthropoda; class Insecta; order Megaloptera; family Corydalidae; genus Acanthacorydalis; species Acanthacorydalis orientalis. The sequence goes on from CM068317.1 coordinate 44,086,852, forward strand.
AGAATTAATAATATTTGAATCATATACTACATTCTGAACATAGGGTATAGGTGTAGCAGGTCTATTAAGACCATTAACTGGATGTCCGATACTTCCATTTTGATGAAAATTAAGCCCAGTGTTTTGAACTGGAGTTACAACTTGTGAATGCACAATTCCATTTTGGTTTGAATAATCATGACTGAGAAGATCTTGGGTTTCTGGGTTTGTTCGCCTATGGGAAATATGTTTAAATGATTTATCAATAAGTGTATTCCCTATACAAAGATCATCTGTCGATGAAGCTGGTATCATTAAATTACGTTCAAGACAAGGATTACGACCCTGAAATGGTTGTAGATTCTGAGATTGCTGATTGACTAATAAGCTATTTTGAAGAGCATGTGCTGCTACTTGATTAGAATTCTTATCTGTAATAATAAAAACACATTTAAATTAAAGATGTATATTAATAAAATACTTAATTTTTAGTTACCTTATATTAACATTTAATGGCAATAAATAATAACTATATGAAAATAATTCAATAAACTAAAAATTTAAAAATGTTTACAAAACTGTATAATAATTACTTAAAATATAAAAACTTCTAATATAACAGTACTTTTTTTATTAACAATTTATAAACTATTATAAATTGGTTAATACAAATATTTTAAAATCTTACGTATATAGTCATTAGAAGGTGCATCTGACGGTGACATAGTATACATTGTTTCAACAGTTCCTTCAGAATTTTCTAATGAGTCTTTTCCTATTGATACTTGACTTACTGAATTATCAATCGTATCTCGGTGATAACTTGGCGGTAGTATGCTAGGCACTGTTGTTGTATTTAAATGATAATTATTAATGATAGTTGTTTGTGTAAGATTCACAGATGGACTAATAGCACTTGAATATATTGTTACTAAAAACATATAATCAAAGATATATAAATATTTTTTTATTAAAAAAAAAATATTTAAAGTACAAAAGCATTACCTCTATTAGAACGATCTTTAGCAAACGATAGCTCATGAAGTCGCTCTTCTACACAAAGTGCTGTAAGTCTTGCTTCAGCATCTTGATCCCAACAATCTTCTGTAGTATCGCGAACTAATCGATGAAGTAAACCCCACCGTGACCAAGAATCTGGCCAAAGCGGACGTGCTTTATGACGAGAAACTAATGTTTGCATTTGTTCCAAATTTGGATGTACACCAACTTCAGCTTCAAAAGGCAATTTGTATGGAAGTACATCAACACCTTGTGGATATAGATCACTACACCTTGTTGCTAATTCCCATAATACAAGACCAAGAGCATAAACATCTATTTGTTTTAATGATGATTCACAATCACGTAAATTAACTGCTCCTTCTAAAACTTCAGGAGCCATGTAACGAAGTGTTCCAACCTAAATTTATATATTAATGTATATACAAAAATGTTTTTTATATATAAACACTCATTTGTGTGAATTCATATATATATATATAAACACAAAAATGTATAAAATTAATTCGATAAAAATTTACAAACCTCATTTATGCTTTTTGTTTCAGCGTGTTGTTCTTCTCCATTTTGATAATATTTAGACCCAGAAATTTTCATTGCAAACCCAAGATCACACAAACAACACGATAGATCATTCTTAACAAGAATATTCCTTGTATTAAGATCACGATGACTGACACAAGGTTTTACCTTATCTTTAATAAAGTCCACTGTTATGGTCTATCTATCTATGTGTATGTATGTATGTATATATGTATGTGTGTGTGTATGTATGTATGTATGTATGTATGTATGTATGTATGTATGTATATATATATATATATATATATATATATATATATATATATATACACATGCACACATATATATGTACATACATATTAGCAAACATAGTATTTACCTCCTTTTATTACATCTGTATGTAAATGTGCAAGGCCCTTTGCAACTGTATATGACATTTTACAAAAAGTTTGCCAATCTAATACATTTTCTCTTAAATAATCTTGAAGACATCCCTTACGAGCATATGATAACACTAAAAGATACTCTGTCTGACCATCCATATTTGTTCTTTCATCACAACCTAAAATCAAATTACTTATATAATACAAATAAAGACATAACACATGCAAAAATATACAAAAAGAAACAAATAATTATATATATATATATATATTCACACACATTCGTATACATACATATGCATAAACATATATATATATATATATATATATATATATATATATATATATATATATATACTAAAGCCCATAAAAAAATACAACTGATTTTATAATCTTCACAAGTAATTAAATTTTTCTTACCAAAGTATGTAAGTAAAGCCTGATTATCCATAAATGGTAAACAATACACATCTCTTTCATTATAAAAATAATTTTTGTAGTGAGCTGGAAATATTTTTACTGCTACATCTTGTTCATTCAAAGTACCTTTCCATACACAACCATATCGGCCTTGTCCTGTAAATTTATTCATATAAGTTATATACTTTTATATGAAATAGATATATACAAATTTGAATTCAAATTTACAAACATCTATTCATATGCACATTATGTATATAAGAATGTATTTGTATCTGTGTGTGCTTTTATATATATATATATATATATATATATATATATATATATATATATATATATACACAAAAAGCTAAGTTAAAAAATAAACTTATTTGAATATAATATTAACAGTTGATCATTAAAATATGCAAGACTAATATAATATTTAGCTCAATAACTTTTCAATTCCCAAATAAAATAGTAAAAGAATGTATGTAAATCACTTATATTATTATATATAAATCTTCATAAAAATTTTCTTACCAATAATACCAGATAATTTTAAATTATCTACACTATAAAATCCATTTGCAAATCCTGGTCCATTCTCCATTAAATTTACTGAATTAGTTTTTATCACACTAGATTCTATTAAATCTGATTGCCATTTACGGTACAAAATAAAACAAGCAAAAGCAGCAATTAATATACACACACATAAAACTGTTATAATCAAATTCTGAGTTTCTTTTCTTGTAGGTTCTAAATAATCTGTAGAAAATTAAAAAGATCATTGATTTTTTTACATAACACAAATACCTATGTATATATAATATTTTTTTAGCCATAATATTTCATCATGATGTCACTTTTAATGATATATGTCTAAATTAACAAAACACTACATTACATATAAAAAAAACATTAAAAAGAACATTAAAAAACTAACAATAGTTATTTAAAAGTGGAATAAAATTAAAATGAAATAATTATTACTTACAAGGAGATAATATCTTAGGATCAGAATCTAATTCAGGAACATAAGAGTCAGTAAAATTTAAATTGCAAAGATTCCCTGAACAGCAACAAAATTTTGTATTATTCATTGCTTTTGGAGGACGTTTATCTGATACACAATCTGAACGCTCACAATTTTGATTTTGATCTGAACTTGTCCAACAACCTAAAAACAATTACTTACTGTTTATCCCAATTTGGAAAACATGTGTTATGTATCTAATATTTAAAGTGCAAATTATATTCATGTTGTAAAAATACACTTATTTTTATATACTTGAATTTTTTTTATTAATATCAAGTACTATTACAACCACACGTGCGCACACATAATCAAACACAATGCATATAAAAAATCTTAATTTATTAACATTAAATTATCACTTAATATAAAATAAATACAATAAAGATGTATATTAACCAATTATGAATATGTATGAAGAAATCACATTTATTAAGTTTACTTAAATGTTTATGTACTTTTTTATACAATCATTTTAATTGAATTATCTTTTTCAAGGCTCAATAAGGACATATGGTTTCAATCATACTTAAGTGGCTAATGAATAGAAACATTGTATGTAAGAACTGAAGTGTTTTAATTGCTATAATGTGGAAACCATATATTTAATTATACTTTTAGGTAGAAGTATATGTGAATTAAATGTTTGTATGCATATACATTTATATATATATATATATATATATATATATATATATATATATATATATATATAAAATTGATAATAACAGAAGATATAGAATGCATGCTATAATGGACTAAAATTGACAATATTTTTATTTTTACCATTCAAAATGTCAAATAATTTTACTACTATATTGTAGTATGATACTAATTATTACTTTCATATTGTTTTTTTATTTAGTTGATCAGAAATATACATTTTTTTTATTTAGTATAACAAATATTTCTTTGCAATTATATACTAATTTATATACACATACATATAATTTTATATATTACATTATATATATATATATATATTACATAATATATATATATATATATATATATATATATATATATATGCATAAATATTTATAACTAATTACAGATATTTTTATAAAAAGCATTATACTTACCTTGCCCCATAATATTTATATTAACGGTACCATTAACATTACTTTCTGTTTGCCACAATGCATAACAAAAATTTGATGGATCACATTTCTCAAAACGCATAGATCCCTCAGCTGCAATACTTAAGGGTATGTTTGGAAGCAAAACAGTAGATTGCTTTTTTAAAAACTTTACATCAGTTATAACCTCATCATCATGAATTTCAGATGAATCTGAATCCAAACCAACAATAGAATCAGGATCTGGTTGTTCTATTGAGATATGTGCAACTTTATTATACAAATGAGCACAAAATAAGTGCTCTGGGGCCACTATAAAAAAATATAAATAAAATCATTTCTTCCAGTGTACATAACTTACAATAATTAGTACTCACAAAAAGCATGTTGAATTAGTAGGAATACGATTGATAAAAGTATAATTTTCTTCATTGTTATTTAACTTTAAAGACATAAGAGCAGCACAATCATTTTTCTGAAAATATATAAATACATATTTAAAAAGTATGACACCAAATTAAGTATAAAAATATTTTTTATAATTAAATAAAAGAATCACTTCACGTCAAAACAAATCATATGCACACTGCTAAACAATAGCAACTTTTCCAATGTCATTTGTTGGGTGTAAACTCACCTCAAATTATTGATCGAATAAACATTACATATAACTAGCTTAAAGAATTACTTGATGAAAAACTTAATAGATTTTTATTTTCACCAATTGTACCAAATTCATAAACCACAATAAAATATGCATACATGTTCAACTATACATACTGCACAGTTATTATTAAATGATATTAAAATCACTTTATTGCAACTAAGGGAAGGGTGAGATGTATAAGAATTACTATACACAGATACACTACTGAACGGATTAATTTTAAAAAGAGAGAGAGAAGTTAATTTCCTTTTCGAAGGCTTTAGCTAATGGCGGAAAAAATATAAAACAGTATGCAAACATCATTATTAGGATAAATTATTTTTTTTTAATTATGTATGTATATATATATATATATACATATATATATATATATATATATATATATATATATATATATATATACAGACAACACAGATAGATAAATAATGAATATTATTCTTCTTCTAATTTCAAATTTTAGTATTACTGTTTTATAAAAGTATAAATGTAGATAATTTACAGTTGAATGCCTTTAAATAAATATTTAGACAATTAATGGACCTTAACAGGTAAACAAGTGGAGGAAAAAATAGCATAAGAAAAACAAAACAAATTTGATAATGTAATAATTTAATTATATTGGTATACATATATATATCATAAACATATATAATATTTTTTAATGTGACATTTTATAACCAGGTGATGAACTATATGTGAAAGACTTTTGTTTATTGGATATACTACATTTAACCTTAAGTGAACCATCATACAAAAAGTCATCACTTTCTTCATCCATCTCACTATCTAATGCAGTATCTTGATAACTTGTATCCTTAGGTAATGTACTATTGTATTCTAAATATAGATTTAAAACTTTTTTACTAGACCTGTAATATAATTAGAAATTTAATTTAAAATATACAATAACTATTTACTTCTTTATATTAAATAAAATTCTGTTTATGTAAACAAACAACTGCACCAAAATAAATCCATTGTTGAACAAAACAAATCTTTTATTATACTGTCTTTTGTTAAATGTGAATTTTTACATACATACAAGGAATATATATATATATATATATATATATATATATATATATATATATATATATATACATATACATACACACACACACATATCATACATATAAATACATACATACATAAACACCTACCTTTTTAATAAATAAGGATCAAAGGGAAAATAACTATCCAAACCAATAAATGTTGTAATGGACCCATTGTTATTTTTAAAAATAATTGGCATTTCAGTCCGAGAATTATTTTCAATTACAGCATAGCAATAAACAAGTTGATATTTTCTTGTAATAGCTGCAAAATTCTGTACAATAGCAGGTAAACAAACTTTCAGTGGGTTCAATCGACTTGTTACAATTCTTGACAAATTCAAATTTTGAAGAAATAAAAGATCTAAAACAAATTGTACGTGTTTGTATATGTGTATGTGTATATATATATATATTTCTGGAAAAAGTACATACATAAGAAATTATATAGAAAAATATAATATCTATATATGCATTAATTTCAAAAAATGTTTCTCTTATTCTTGATCAAATATTACTTTTACATGATCATTTTTTGAAATATTTTTACTTATTCAAACTAGTCTACCGAAATTCATTAAAATGTAAATAAAATATTAAAAATAAAATATACATAAACTTACTTTTTTTGGTACTAATAAAATCTCGATGTCGAAAAGTGATTACATAAAATAATGCTTGACAAATGGAATAAAATACAGTATGAATTCGCACATCAAACTGAATACTTTCAAGACCATCCTGATTTGAAATATAACTATGAACCCATTGAACTAATTGCTCTATAAAATACTTCAGTAAACTAAAATTAAATATTAAAAAATAAAATTCCTTTCTTATTGGTGGAAAGTACACAAAAAAATTTTATAACTCATAAAAATCACCTGATTGGTATATAGTTTGCTCTTGCTAAAAAGCTTGAAATATACGATACAGAAAAAAGTCTATATATTTGAGGAATACTTGGACTAATCACTTTGTTCCACAAGAAATTTAAGAAACTTTCTGCATATGTTAATTTAAAACTACAGAGATAAAAAATTGAAAATTGTACATGACAAGCTCCAGGTGTTTTCATTATACTGTTTTCAAATACTTTAATCATAACATTAAACAAAGAGTTTGCATTGTCTTGACATAACTGACCAGTTTTACTGTCATGACATTGTATGTATATATAATTAAACATTTTATCTAAACAAACATCTAATGTATGAGCAATTGGATGTTTCATTTTACTTCCAGAATCTGTACTTATATCTAAATTAAATAAAGTATCTTCAGAATACATTTCATCTTCAGCATCTTCAATATCTATTCGGGGTGCATTAACATCTAATTCAAGTAATCTAAAATAAACAAAAAATAATAATAATATACTTTATTCATCCCCTACTCCTGAAGATAACGATATACTAATCATCTAGTTCAAAAGTAAACATGAATTCTTTACCATTATTATTTTTGGAAATTATCATTCAACATTAATTATAACAACCAAATATTTCTAGAGCACAATAATCCATTTTTTTATATTATGTAACATTAGAAATTTAAACAATTTTATATATTTTAAAATTCTATATATACAAATAAAAAAACTTTTACAATCCTATTAAAGGATAAACTTTTTTTAATAATTCAGTTATTATTTTAAAAATAAATGCTGTCAATACTTACTTAATAAATATTAGTGAAAATATTTTTAATTTAAATTCCGGTTGATAATCTAACATCCATAAAAGATTACAAATATATACTTCATGTTCATGTGCACTTTTTTTAAAATATGGATAATTTATTGCAATTGATTTCATCAATATTTCACAAGACCTAAAATATAACAACATATCTATTTTATCAATAAAAATACATATACTAATAAACACAATTTTTTTATGAAAGTACACTTACATTGGAATAATTTTAATTAAAATGTTAATGAAATTATGAATATTGCAAAATATACGATATTCTTCTTGTGTTGGCATACCATTTTCCCATTCAGATTTATCTTCTGCAAATAATATAGAATATATGCTTATTAAAAAAAACATACACATTCAAAATTATGGTTCCTTACCAGGAATAAAGCTTTGTATTAGTTGATCAACTGCATACTTTGTATGATAATTATGAGCTGATAGTAAATCTAAAAGAAATGACTGATATTCTTGAATTGCCACTTTTGATCTATGTGCCCATTTCAATTTGAAAATAGCTTCCACATAAAGACGTAACTCTTCATTTAACAATGATATACAGTTTTTTGTTGCCGATAATAATAATATTAAATCATCGTCCTAATAATTACAAACAAATTAATCTTTATATTACATAAAATAAGTCTTGTACATTATGGTTGATATAATTACATTAATATGTCAAATTTAATTTAAACATATGATTTTTAAGTATCAGCTAACAGAATTGGTATATATTTCAAAATGTTTAATGCATTTATTCATAACATATTATCAACTCAAACTTATAAAATTTACATAAAAACTAAATTTCTTTAAAAGCAAACTTACATCAATATCACAATCTCTGACAGAACAAACAAGATCTTGATACTGTTTTACATTTTCATTTAAAACAAATTTTTTTAATATCTGTCTAACCTCGTGAGCGTCTGGTACTTTAAATTTTACAATTTTCGTATCATTTAACTTTTGTTTCATCGAACAATTTGGTGTTTTTAAAATTGACATCAAATAATTACTTCTCTCTTTTTCAGACATTTTAAATAAAAGATAAATATTACATTTCGAATAATACAATACAAATGATCGTAGGTTAGATACAACTTCTATCCACGTTTTAATTTCACAAGTATTACATCGGTAAGTGACATAGAGTTTTTATCTATGGTGACATCTACAATTTTACATTTAACTAAGATAAATATTATTGGTAATAAATTACAAAAAATTAATTCAAGATTAGCTATAAAGATATTAACTGTTTGTAGAATGTTAACAGTAAATAAAGTTTATACATTAATAGTAATAAATTTTGATTTCAGTATAAAAGATATAAATTAATGATGTCATGTTATTAATATGATTTTATTGAATTTATGATTTATATATATATATATATATATATATATATATATATATATATATATATATATATATATAATGATGTATGCGATGTATGTATGTATGTTATTCTCTGACATAACATACTTTTTTAGATTAATGCCTTTTTATTTTAACAATGAAATTATTTATTCAAAAGTAGGAATAATTATATTCGGATATAATTTTAAACATTAATAATTATAACAATTTACGAATAGAATGATGATTTCAATTGAAATATTTTGGCAATTTAATTGAATAAGTTTAGTTTTTTTATTTATTATTTTCAATGAAATAAATTTTGTGTCTATATTCAAATATAAATATAAAAAAATGATTTCGCATGTGAGAAATTTCGGATTCAAAAATATTATTGAAAGTTTCAGGTTAGAATATTCTTTAATTACAAATATATTACTATTATAAATTAAATTACAAAATATAATTTTATATATAATATTTAAGATCAGACTTTGGTAAATTTGAAATAGTTAAACCAGGCAAAGTATCGAAATCATGTTTTGTACCTGCTCACATAGAAAAACCAACATATTACAAAACAGGAGAAGTACCTAAAATTAACGAATTAGTGGATATTAAAAACGATTTTCAAATAGCACAAATGAGAAAAAGTTGCCAATTAGCTGCGAATATTTTAAATAAAATATCAATATTTTTAAAGGTTTTTATTATTAAAAAATGTTAACAGAATATATTCATAAATATTTTAATTTTTCAGCCAGGAATATCAACTGAAGAAGTCGATAAAATTATTCATTCTATGATAATTGAAAAAAATGCTTATCCATCACCACTTAATTACAGACTATTTCCTAAAAGTATATGTACTTCTGTTAACAATATTGCTTGTCATGGAATTCCAGATGATAGAAAATTAAAGGATGGAGATATTATCAATGTGGATATTACTGTAATTAATTTAATTCTATAAATATTCATTACATAGTCTACATGTTAGTTTTTAAAGAAATTCTAATCATTAATTAAATATATATATATATATATGTATATATGTATATATATATATATATATATATATATATATATATATATATATATATATATGTATGTATGTAAAAATAGACTAAATTATTTTATGTAAATAACTATTCTGTACTACAATTAGTAAAGATTACTTATATACTATACTATATACTGATATACTTTATTGCTAGTTTACTATTTTGGTGCAGATATTAAAGAATTACATCAAAAAATAATTAAAAAAAAAACAAGAATTTAAATATAATTTTGATGTAAACTATCACTTATTTGTACATTGATCACAGATTTGATGATTTCAATTTAAAAAGTTAATTAAATATATTGATTTTTTCCAAGTGGAATTTTTTTCAACACATCTATAAAATACATACAATATTTGTACATAATTCATAAGTTTAAAAATATTTTTAATTATTATTTTTCAGGTGTATCTTAATGGATATCATGGTGATTGTTCTAAAACATTTTTGATTGGAAATGTAGATCAAAAAGGTTGTCAACTTGTTGAGGCAACCAAAAAAGTGTTACATGAAGCTATTAAAGTTTGTAAACCAGGAACTCCTTTTTCAGAAATTGGATGTACAATAGAAAATCAAGCAAATCAATTAGGATATGCCATTTTACCACAATTTTGTGGTCACGGCATTGGTTCTTATTTTCACGGACCACCAGATATATTTCACTTTAGTATGTATCCAAATCACAATATGTTGAATTACAATAAATTTATTTTAATATTCTCTAATAGAAAATAATTATCCTGGATGTATGGAAACTGGTATGGTTTTTACAATAGAGCCAGTCTTAGGTCAAGGCTCTAATGAAATAGATATTTTAGAAGATAATTGGACATGTACCACAACAGATAATTCAAGAACTGCACAAGAAGAGCACACCATTCTTATAACAGACAATGATGCAGAAATTTTAACTCAACCAATTGAAAATAATGTGTAAGTTTATATGCAAAACTTTAATTATGTAAAAATTAAATTTGTTTATATTCAATAATTTCAATAATTAAAATTTAAAAAATAAAATCTGCTGTTTCATTTTACAAACCTATTCTCTCTTTATACTTACCATTTTAAAAAGAACAGGAATGAAATAAACCAAACAAAAACATTATGATGAAATATTTTTTTTAAGAATCAATTCTTTTCTTATAAATCTTATTTACAGATTATTCGATAATTTGCTCTTATGCTTATTCTTAATATGTATCAATTAAATCTATTTTCAGTTTTTTTCCAATAATAAAGATTATTTTACACAATTTCTACAATTTGTTTTGATATTGACTCATGTGTATATATATATATATATATATATATATATATATATATATATATATATATATATATATATATATATATATATTACTACATATTCTAGATATTTAATATATATTGAATTTATGAAAATAATAAATTAATTTTTCCTAATACTTTGAAATTCTAGTCATGAGACAATATCATACAACCTCATCATGAAATGAAAAACAACCATGTTATAAGCTCTCTTTATATAGACATGTTGGAATGTAGTATATATAAATTAATGACAGATTTGATTTCTTCTTTATTATTTTGTTAAGACTTCAAATATTGTTTATACATATTATAAATTGAAACTTTTGAACTTGTTGTTTTTCACTACATTTTTGATATAAATTTTATCAAACAAATATAAAATTTTTATAACAAACAGTTAAAAGTACACAGCTAATATACAAAGCATTTTTGCTTAAATCAAATTTTATAAATATCTTCAAACATATAACGTAAAGAATGATGCACTGATGAATTTACACAACTTTTTGTGATTTGTGACTTTATACAAATGTATATAGGAGCATTTACCACTATCTAAAAATGATGTAAATTTTTTACACTTTGCTCAATACTTTGTAAAAAATATAAAAATATTCTATATTTAAATATTTAATTGATCTTGATAATTTTTTTTAAACAGCCTGAGGTAATTTTATAATTATCTTTCAACATTAAATAAATATTGCCAAAGATTGATTTGAGTACAACAAAAAATTATTTTGACTTAGAACTTAAATTACGATATGTCCAGAATACATCTTTAATTTTAAAGTAATTAACAAACTTGAATTATATACAGAAAAAAAGAGCCGTGAAAATAACATTCTCTTGTACAATGTTACTGTCGTATTAAATAAAATCACAACTATACAAACAGAATAACAATCTCTGATCAAAATTTTTAAAAATTACAAAGCTGCAATAAAAAAAATAAAAAAACTTATAATACAAAACACAAAAAAGATATAAGGCAATTGTTATTGTTTATAATAGTTTCAATCAACAAATGCACTGCTATTCTCACATTTGAAATCCACCACACCAATAAATTTAAATTGTTTTTACTGTCGACAATATTTTCGAATTAATGGTTTTAATCACCCACTATCCGGATCAACAGATGAAGGTTGTAACCTTTCTACTTTGTACCGGTTATAAGGTGCATACGGTGTACGTCTAATATCATTATTAGATAAAGTTCGTGTTCGATTGGGACATAATCCGTCTGTTCGTCCCATTAACCAATCATATGTTGCTTTCTGTTGTGCTTCTGTTACATGAATATTTAACCAGCGTTTATGCCACACTCGAAATCGCAAATTTAATTGTTTTGTAACTACTGGATGGCACTAAAAAAATAGATATTTGATATATTTTTACATTACAAAACATAAAAAAATAATTTAAAAAAACTGATACTAGATAAAATAAATCCAATTTGACTGTTAAATACCAATTTTTAATGAAAAATTTAATTTAAATAACTTTTACTTATAAAAAGTTCTTACCTTTTTTGCTTTTGTAAATGCATCTTTTTTATATAAAAACGATTCTTTGTTTACTATAAACACCATTTTATAAGAATTTAAATCAAAACGACATTGAGTTTTATCATCCACAACAAAATCATTGGGAACATTCAAAGCATTTACTCTTTGCGGAAGACCTTTTTCTATCAACTTTCTTTCTAATTCATTCATATGCTCACTTTTATCTATCTCAGGAGATATTCTGTCCGTTGAACTAGTCTTATGCAATTCATTTACCAATTCCATATTTTCATTTTTCTTAGATGATGTAGACACTGAACTTATAGTTGTACGTTCTGCCCTTTGGTGAAAATCACGAACATTACGTTTTAGGAATGTGGCTTTACGATTTGACCACCCTCCTAATATCGTTTCCATCTAGAAATTTTAATTATGGAAAATAAATCTTATAAATTAATAGAATATTATTATTTATATTATCATATATACAAATTTAAAATAATAATAATGATAAAAAATATTAAAATGCTAAACTAAAAGATATTTTAGTAAATACATAATTAAATAATATTTATATTCAGAATGCATACAATTAAAACAAAAAAAATTAATTAATACCAAAAAACAATCAACTCAAATGACATTACAAATCAAAAAAAAAACTTTTAAACATAGTTGAAAAATGTTATATTTACCACTTTTAAAACTAACTCAACTTAAAATTATGTTGGAATTTTATTGTATATTATTTTCATTTTTTGGAAAATTACTGCAAGATAATTTCTTTCATATCAGATATTATTTTCACAAAAAAATACTTTTGACTTTGATAGTTGTGAATATTTTTTTTCATTTCTCTATGTAATAAATTATATACTTTATGAATTTTTATGAAATGAAAATATATCTCAAATTAGACTAGTAAGATTAATATTTTAATTAATCATTATTTTCAATAATCAAATTTAACATTATATATAAATATACACACACACACACACATATATATATATATATATATATATATATATATATATATACACACACACATATATACACACATAATTTTTACAATCACACATTACATTCATATACATATGTTATGCTCTCTCATTGGTCTAATACTATTTTATATTTTAGTTTTTATATTAATATCTAAATATATAACCAAATAAAATAACAGAATTATAATTTAATTAAAGAATAAAGAAATATTCAAGCATTAATGGTTTATTTGGTAGTTACTATTTGTTGAATCTAATAAACATTAAAAAAATATACCTGTAAATAAATTCCTCAAAAATAAACAAATAAATATATATACATACACATATATAAACACACATACATATGCATATTCATATATACATACATATATGCATAAAATATAAATGAAATACTAAAAGAATTTGAGGAATTCAATAAAAATTTTCATGTTTCAGTGTGTATGTTCTTTATTTGAATAATCAAATTCAAACAATCATCCAGAGTTTAATATATTTTTCTAAAAAAAATAAATAATATTGACCAATATCAACATCAGAATAAACATTACTGAAAAATGTATAAAATTAATTTTTGAAGATGTTCTTAATAATTAACTATTAAGTGATGAGTTTTTAAAAAGAATATGAACACTCGATAAAATTTCATAATCAAAGCTTACATTTAATTTTTGTTATTTTACATAAAATATCACCTTACCCCGGTTTCATTATCATCTTGATCTGATAAAACTTTCTCTTCTTTCACTTCTACAGCTCTATCCCTGTCAAATCGTTTTCTGCTCCCTTTTTCAATAATAGCACTATCACTATTTTGCACACTGCTACTGTCACAATTTTTTACACTATCACAGTTTTTACTGTCCTGATTAATAGCACTACCACTTCTTCGATTACTTTCTTTTAATTTATCTGTAGATGTAGAAGTTGGTGTATGATTTGCAAATCTTTCAATATAGTTTGACCATTTTTGAGCTTCTGCCATAGTACTTTGAGGATCAACATCATCAGTTTCTGTGTCGAGAAGTTCGATAGTAACTCTTAAATTGTTTTTATACTACAAAAATAAAATCAGTATCAGTACTAAATCATGAAAAGTTAATGTTTATTTAAGTTATATATGAAATTCTAAAATCAATCAATCCACACACAAACATGTATGAATGTGTGTGTATATATATGTATGTGTGTGTGCGCGTGTATATATATATATATATATATACACAGATATATACATATATATAAATATATATATATATATGTGTGTGTGTATATGATGAATGAATATATTTACTATGCACTACTATGAATGTCTGTACACGTTCGTAATATGTAAAATAATATTTCATTATCGGAAGTTTAATTTAAAATTATTCAATTATTTATTCACCTTCACTAGAAAGAGAAAAACACTAATTATGAAACAGTACTTAAGCTTTATAAAATCAAACCTATTTTTGTAAATGAAAACAATACTATTATTTTGTTAGCATGTTATTGATTACAGGCTCTTATATATTTAAATTATTATTAATCATTGAAATGTATATGTAAATTAAAAAATAAATAAATGAAAGAAAACTATTGTAAAATACACTTACAATGTATATTTTAAAACAATTTTCATCACGAAGCAACATTTCAGACGATCTTTGATATGCTGCTTCTGCAGCTTTTCGTCTATGTGCTGTAGAACAAGGTCCACCTGCTCCACTTGTAAAAGTATTTAGATCACCAGATTTCCAATTTCCAGAACCACTTCTAACCAAACTATATACATCTTTACTTAAATTTTTGAAAAAATCTTTATCTCGAAGAGATTCTTTTCGACTGGAATTATTGGTACCGTTATATCCAGGATAAGCTTTCCGTCGTTCATGAAGAAACATATTACAACATTCAATAGCTCCACGTTCTGTAGCACAATGTTGAAGTTGTCGAACAGCATAAGATACTACCTAAAATTCAAATATTTCCACATATTTATATATAAATATTTGTGATTTAACATAATTATTGTTCAAAAAAAAAATGCCTCACTTTATCAAGTGTAAAAGCTATATAAGCATGAATTCCAAACATTTCTCTCAATGTATCCTCATAAGCAGTTGCATCCATATTTCCATCTAGGACATTTTTGACCATATCAAGGAATGCTGGGTAATACTGTTCTACCTCAACTTCTGGCTGAGGTTTTAAACGTAATGCTACTGCTGTTGACTGCTTTCTTCGCACACGCTCTGTACGTTCTTGTTCTATAAGTCGTTGAGCATGAGCATGAATTGTGGCAAGACGTGAGCATAAAATAGCATGAAGTCGTAAAAATAAGTACCAGTTGTTGTTGGCCATAAATAAAGTATAATATTCATCCTACAATGCATTAAAATAATATGTACATAAGTTATGATAATAATAATAATAAATAAAAACTCACTGGATCATCAGTTATTGCATGTGGTGGTATTTTTTCATCTTCTTCCATTTTCACCAAGTTTAAATCAATATCTTCAACTGCAATATTTTCAACATTTCCTATATTTGACTTGGTGTCTGTATCACCAGAAGCTGAAGTACTTGAATCATGACTAGGTGATTTTTTAATATTTGTGGTGTTTGAAACTGACTTTATACCAGTTTTATTATCTGACATAGTTGGGCTTGACCTTAAATTATTATCAACATCTTCTTCTTTATCATCATCATCATCCCGTTCATCATCTGACAACTGTTGTCTTGGATGATGAAACAGATCTGGGATGAATTGCCTCAGTAACGATTTAATCCTTGCTTTTTCTTGTTTTTGTACTCCAGTTTGTCTTCTAACATGATGGATAAGTAAATTGGCAGCATCATCCAATACCCCACGTACAATTGGTCCTGGTGGAGTGCCATTACCAAGAGGTCCTAACGCAGCTCCGGCAGTAACTGGATTTGCCGGAATAGAACTATTAGGTGTCATGTGAGCAGCATATGATAAAATTAAATGAGGACCATTTGAGGGAGCTGAACCAGTAGCAGCTGATGTAGTACCTTCTTCATTTTGTTCATGTCTCTATTTATATATACATTAAAAATAAATAAATATATGTATATACATTTATATATATATATATATGTGTGTGTGTGTGTGTATATATATATATATATATCTGTGTGTATATGTTAACATCAATTTTTTAATGTTTTATTATAATCATAACTCCTTGTATTATTTCCTTTATTTTTAAGCGAAACAATATTATACCAAATATTTCAGTGATTTAGGATAATATACTGTTAGACATTTATAATAATAAAAAGTCTCGTATTGATTATCATTTTATAACAGTACTAGTATTTATTGAAAGAGATGCCACACATAAATAAAGCTTTTAACTTACCTCATCATATAATGTTTCAATTTCATTAAATAAACTTTTTGAACGTAATGATTTAACATCATTTTGTTTAAAATTGATTCCTTGATGGTCCAGCGATTTTAAATAGTACTTCTCATTTTGCTCCCTCCATATTTTATTAAAACTCTAAAAATATAGTAATAGTTATGTATGTACGTATATGTGTGTGTATATATACATATAATGTGTGGGTATATAATTTTTCTAATGCAAACCTTTTGTGCTTCTCTCCATTCATCTTCTTTAGCTTTCAATCTCCTTAATACAACAGGAACAGCTACAGCAGGATTTCTTTTTAATCCATCCACAATGTCAGATGCTTTATCACCATAAATTCGACGCAATGCTCTTTGATGTAAAACTGCACTTGTTCCGCCCAGAGTATCATCTAATCGAAACCTTTGCAATTCATCTTGAGAAAGCCGCTGTAATCTCCTACAAACTCCTTCCAGAACTCTGATTGTAGATGCATTTGTTTCAATAACTACATCCAACTGCAAATAAAATTTTATTTCAAATAAAATTTTTTGACACAAATGTATATTTAGAAATGCTAATTTAACTAATATAGCAACTTAATTTCTAATTAAACAGATATTTAGTACTTTAAACTAGTATTCTAATAAATTTGTGCTTACAAAAATAATTCACTCTACCTACTAAAATATTATCTAAAAATGATTATACAAAACTTGCCACTTTTCTACTAATATTTTAATTATAAATAATTAACTAAAGATTACATAAAAAGGTTAAATAAGAATACAAACATTTACAAACAAGAATGAAATACAAAACAATAAAAAAAATAACTATTAATCAAAATGAGAATTTTTTAAAATAATATTTTTTATAAAATGACAAGAAAAATATTGCAACATTTTTATAGTTTTTCATTTTGAATTTACATGATATTTTTTTCATTAGGTGTTAATTTTTTTACCTCAAATCGCTCATCTTCACAACGATAAATATATTCTTCAAATTGTGTTTTTCGATTTGTAACAAAAGTACTATCTTCAGACCATGTTGGAAAAGATACCCAAGTATCATTTAAAACCTCCCTACATAACGCTGTTCGTCCAGAGCACTTACGCGAACCTTGTAAACTATTTCCATGAGTTTGTGCACCAGATGGAAAAATACTATTAGATATTGGGCTGCCATATGAAGAATCAGAATTTGCTTTAGGTAAAGCACAATAACTAGCTCCCAATCGTTTACAAGTAGTCAAATCTGCAACAGAGTAGAATATTAATTATTGGCATAAACATTAACCCTTTTTACATACACAAAATGAAATATTTCATGGACATCACCTACAAAATTTATTTATTTTTTTATCTCAAAAAAAATTAATAATAAATGTATTATTATTAATACATGAAATAAAAGTTTAGTTAAATTAGGTTCAAATTTAGTAAAACAGCTAACTCCAAATCAAATGACTTGATTGTGTTAATTTCTTAAATAGGCAATGGAATTTAATTGTAAAAGAATATTTTCAGGCTAATAATTTATCTCACTGATCTAAAAAGTTTGCCTTATTACATAACAATTCAAAGGTGGCCAAGTTACATCAATCTTTTTTTGTTGTATAAAGTACATACCAACTTCCAAAGCATTATCTCCTTGTGGCCTTTCCTGCCTTGCTACATTGTTTGGAATAGGTTCTATTCCAGTGTCATTATGACCAATAAAATCTTTAAACCATTTAAAAAGTTCAGGGAATTTCCCCAAAAATGGCCCTGCAAGTTGCACTAATTCGCTCTTTGAAATTATTTCTTCATTGAACAAAATTAAACATCTTAAAAAATTTTCATAAACTTCCTGGGTACGTAATGCTTTACGTACTTTATCAAAGAATGCATAATCACTTAATGCACCATATTTGCCAGCTTCGGCAATTGTTACATCTCTGCAAGATGCAATTTTATGTTTTTTCATAGGAGGACCGTCCCGATGACTTATATTTTGAGGTAAATACGGCGGCGATCGTTTTATCTGACTACTCGTATGTCCATATTTTTGAGTAGGTACATTATTTCTTTCACGATCACGATGTTCTCGTTCACGTTCTCTAAATTCTCTTTCTCTCTCTAACGTTTCACGATGCTCTCGATCACGATGTTCCCGTTCCCGATTTTCTCGTTCCCTATCACGTTCGCGATCTCGTGTCGAGTTATTGTATGCGGTTTTCATTGTAGGTTTCTTAACATGAGAATCATTTGTTAGTGGCTTTCCACTGCCCTAAAAATATATAATATTTTAAAAATCAATAAAATGACATGCACACACAAAAGTATTTACATACCAAACTGCTTTGATGACTTGTTGCATCTGGTAAAAACTGACCAAATTCAGCCAATAAATCATCCTGATTTTCAAATAATTTTGCAACTTGACTATATACTTCTGCTTCTGTAAGATGTTTACCTCCAACTGTTCCACTGAGAGAAACATTTGAACCAATATGTCCAAGAGAACTGGAATTTCCAATACCACTTGTTGTGGAATTTGGTTCTTTCATACTACGTTGTTCTTTTTGATAAGTATGAAGAATCTCTAAAAATCTTTTATACTTCTCTGGCTGTCCTTGAAAGCGATTCTTCAACAAATAACATTAATTTTAAATTAATATTTTTTTTCTTATAGTAAACACTCAAAATGCATATTTTAATTTTTAATACATACATTTATATATGCATTCTAATATAGTTATGTATCAAAATGCATTTAATAAAATTTGTAGTTAATATATAATAATTTATATAATTACCTTAATTTTATTAACATAATTTATGGCATGATTAAATTCAACTGGCTGGTTTTGAGGAGTAGGATGGCCAGTTTCTACTTGAGACAAAGCCTGACTAACAGCTTGATGTGCTTGAGCCTGAAAATTAAAATTATTTTATAACTATGAACAAGCCTGTATTGTAAATGAATGAATACATGTGTATAATACACATACTTAAATTACTACTTACTAAAATTTTCTACTTTTATAACAATTTCTATCTACAGTACTTACATAAATTTTTAAAATTATTTAATAGAGTACAATTTGTTTCAGAATATACATAACATATATAAAATGAACTTTTACCTGTGAAATAGTGGAATTATGATGTATGTTGTTATTGCTATGTTGATTACTTCCACCAACAGAAATATTGCTGCTACTATATGTGGTATGATGTAAATTTGTTGTGTTAGAAGTATGACCAGAACCAGAATGTGTTACATTTACTGAACTTGGAACTTGTAGTGCAGGATTAGGTACTGAACTTTGTGATTGATTTGGTGTTCCACAAGGCACATTCGATACCAAAGTTGTATGAATAATTCCAGACCTACAATTGAATGTATGTATGTATATGTGTATACATATACATATATATATATATATATATATATATATATATATATATATATATATATATATATATATATATATTAAAAAAACAAAAACCAGATAAACTTTCATTTCTATTTTATACATTCTTGATTAATGATATATTAATTATAAATTATTTAGACACAAAGAAAAAATATTAATGATTAAATTAACAGACAACTATTTCATACCCTTGTAATATCTGCATAACTGGAGCAGATTTAGTATTTTGAGACTGGACAATTGACCCAGAGTTTTGATTGGTGGACATAGGTGGACTGGAAATTCCTTGACGAAGACCTTGTGTGTGTACAACAGTAGTAGTACTTTGAGTTGGAGATGGCATGCTGACTGATACCTATGTGATATGTGAAATACTTTTTACAATTTATTCTATTATATTTGAAATAAATAATTAACACTGCTACTCATTTTAAAATATTTAAACATAAATATCTGGAACTTCATTACATATTTCATTGATAATAAAATAATATTTTACATACAACTTGTACTTCAATTACCTGATATGCATACCCTTGGTCAATTGCTTTAACTTCAATTTTATAACCTGGTGGTAAAAATGTATTAAACCCTTCAATAAGTTCAGGATGTTCTTTAAATAAACTAGAAACTCTATCGATAACACCTGGTGTGTCAATACTAAAAAGAAATAATATTAACATATAATAATTTTTCTTCATTCATGTTATACATTAGATTTATTGTTTACTTATTATATATTAATTTACTTACTACTCTAAGTCTTATTCTACTACAATACATAAAATCATCAATGTAACTCACCTCTGAGATTTAAACTCCTTCATAATATCAAGGAAATCGTTATAGACTTGCGGTTGGTCTCCAAATTTAAATTTGACTTTGTCGAGATATGACAAGGCATCTTCCACTTTAAGTCGCTGGAATGATGAATTATTTTGATATTGAGTCTGTCCGCTTTGCGGATTTGGATTCAATTGAACCTACAAACCATTGTACTCCATTCTGATTGATATTTTAATAAATATCATAGAATAAACAACATATTGTGTTTTCAAAAATTAATTTCAAAAATATTAAATTACAATTACATCTAAATATTAATTAAAAATATATTTATTATTATTTACATTCATTAATTCATGCAGCTTCAAATAATAAATATTAATACAATGATTTTTCATTTACTTTTATATATATATACATATATATATATATATATATATATATATATATATATATATATGTGTGTGTGTGTGTGTGTATATATATAAAATATGAAAACAATAAACAGAGTATTGGCATATAGTAATTCAATTGAAAATATAACAAAAACATATTTGTATATTAAAATATTATGTGTTTGATATAACACAAAATGTAGTTATACAAATATTTAATAAGAACATAAGAAAAAAAAATACTTACTGAAGGAGGATTTGTTGTGTGATGTGTTCCTAAATTAACTGTAGTAGAATTCGTGTGATGTGTATTATGTGCACTTCCATGACTCGACAATCCTAAATTTGAAGTATTATGAACACCATGTCCTATAGTAGATTGCTTTGGAGTATGAACCACTATAGATGCTGTGTTTCCCATTGTACCATGATGAGATTGATTATGACTGGATGGTAAATTCGATGTGTTCGAAATACTTTGTGACGAAGCAGATGTTACTTGCAGTAATGCAGGAGTGTTGGGCGGACTATTTGCACTTGCTGAATGAGACTAAATAAAAATTTATATTATAATAAAACATTATCAACTATTTTCACTCTTAAAAAAATATTTCAAAAATTAAAACAATATAAGTATTTTTCAATACATAATGAATATATAACAAAATGTCAAAAAATTCATATAGTAATGTGTTTGTGTGCATTTACATACGTACTAACATAAACATTCATACATACATACGTGCACACACACATTAACAAATTAAAAATAAAATGTCAATAATAAATAACACTTACTTCATTGACTTTCAATAGTGACATCTACAATAATTATTTAATACTTGAACAAATGCATTCTTACTATAAGTTGATATATGTTGCAAGTTTGAATTCAAAACATTAATTAACAAAATCATGAATAAGCTATGCAACCAACAATGTTTTAATACAATTGATTTTACTTTGTGTACTTTTATTTCCAAATAAGATCTCATTGATCAATATAATAAAACAAATATATGAAAATTCAGCTCATTTATACACACCACAAAATAAATTTAACAATAATTTTTATCATATTAACATAATAATGAACTAAACATACTTTATGTCTCACTTGTATTCCTCCTACAGTCTGAATCACTTGCTGTGAAGTTTTTGATGAACCTGAAGAAGACTGATATTGCTGTGAGCCTGTAGAACCAGATGTTGTTCTACCAGAACCTGCAGTGCTTCCCGTTACACTATAACCAGTCACTGTAGATGACTGATACTGGGCTAATGCTGACTGCATTGTAGGTGTTGAATCTGAACTTGATATCGGAGTAGATATTGTTTGTTTAGTAACTGAACTCAAGCCAGTGTTGAATGTTGTTTGGGCTATATGAAGACATAGTACTGATTAATTTTTAAAACATTCTCATTACTACAATTATTATCAAATATAATTAAAATCTTTATTTTCAAAATAGTGACTGGTAGAGTATAAATGTAAATAATATGATTACAATGAATTAAACATCTTTTATTACAAATACATTAGAAAAATTCTAAAATTACTACTAAGAAGTAAATTTGCTTATAATTTAAAAAGTTTATAAACCAAAAACAAACAACAGAATTTTGAAGATAATTATGTAAATTATTATTTTTTTTTTTGGTTATTTTTATACTTCATTCATATCAATAATTAATTCAATCTCAGCATTATAATATAAAATTCATTAACAAATACTATCCTATAATTTTTATTAAAACTATATCAAAAACATTAAAATGAATATGTAACAACAAAGTATATATTATAACTTACATAACTGATTTAAAAATTATTTAAAACTTTAAACCAAAATAAAAAAAAAACTTTCTTAGTTTACATAAATATTTATTATAACAGAGATACCTGAGAATAAAGTTAAAAGGACTGTTTTACTCATGAATAATTATAAATTTCTTTAACATTTTTGCTATTACAGTATATGTAAAATATATATCAAATTAGTTAGTTATGAAATACACGATCCTTCTATAAAATGATATGACTTTTTTACTGTTGTAAAATGAATATAATATATAACAAAAAACAAAAACTTTTTCATAAAATGGTTCAAACACATTTATAGAAATTAACAATGGGCAAATTATATCACACATCAGGTAAAAACAAGTGAAAAACGAGACTAAAAATAATCCATCAATGAAATGCAACATATATTATAATTTTTTATATATATAAACGAGTATATATATATATATATATAAAATCAAATCCTAAATCAATGACTGCATCTATCCCTAATATTCAAAATTGAATTCATTTCCCACCCAAAAAAAATCGATTTTTTCTTTCTCCTTTTTTCTATTTTGTATACATTTTTGCAATATTTTGAAAATGAATTTGACTAGCATAGCATGGATACTTTTAAAAAGGCATATGATCGCACATTTAGCCTCCTTGACGAAATAAATCTTAAATTTTTATTTTCATTCAATTGGAAACTTTTGTTTAGTTAGAAAACCTATAATTTTAAATATAAATACTCTATTATATAATGGATTACAAGTTAATATGTTTATAATTCATAAGACGAAGAGATTCAGAATAATTAATGGTAAAACACACTAATTATAAAAATAAATAATGCAATTGAATGATATCCTCTTTTTATGAATTTTTGATTAGTTATTCAATTATTAATGAGTTAAATATTTTTATTTATCTCAGAGATTTTAATTTAAAAGATAAAACCTTCAAATGAAATATTTAAAATTTATAAAAACATTTATATACAGTATTTTTTTACATGAAAAATACTATAGATTATAAGCTATAGTAATATTAAATACTAATATAACAATAGCAATGCGATGAATAAAATAAGTAAAATAATTAATTAAACAAATTAATACCTAATGACTTTTTACTTTTGTAGTGAAAATTACAACTAACCTGAGTTAAGTTGAGTTGCTGGCACAAGTCTATGTGTAGTTCTTGGAGAATAAACAATCTGATGAGTAGTCACCGTACCTTGTGACTGTGTTCCAGACACTTGAACATTAGTCGGGGTCACAACAGATGTACCACTAGAACCAACTTGATGTATTTGACCTATTGGAACAGTTTGATTCGCTACACTTGTTTGACCCGAAACAACTGCGTTAATTGAATTTATGGGCAACTGCACATGAGAAGTTTGACCACATCCACTTTGAGATCCACCAACTGTTATCTGATTTATATTAGACACATTTGCACTACCTTTATTTAAACTAAGATTTAAAGATGTAGGTATTGCACTAACTGTTGCAGAAGTTTGATAGTTCACTTGAGTTGGCACCACACTTCCAGCCTGATTAAATCTATGTACAGAAGTTGGGCCAGCTGTTGCCGAATTATTTGTAGTTTGTTGAAGAGATTGTGTATTTTGTGGGCTAACAAGATTTTGATTCGTTTGACGAAGAATTAAATTTGTAGCTCCACTATGTAAATGATGTGCTGCTGCTGCTGCAGAAACAGCTGAAGCAGGTATAGTAATTTGTCCTGAAACAGGTGTACCAATACCTGATAAATTTATTCCCACACTTGTATTTACAGTACGTAAAGATTGTCCGCTGGCTGATGGTTGTGGTGTTAACGAACGAATACAATTTAAACTTGCAGAATTGATATGCACAATATTTTGTCCTGGTGTAGAATGGATATTACCATATGGTACAGCAGAAGGTTGTGGTGATGACTCATGAGTTCTTGTTAACTGTGTTGATGTCTGTGCAGTATTACCAATTGTTATAGAATTATTTGTTGACACAACCGAACTAGACACACTGTTAGTTGTAGGAACGGCAGAAGCTGCTCCTATAGCATCCGGCCGAGGAGCGCCACGTTTCATTTCAAATTACATTGGTGCCGCTGAAAAAAAATGAGTATTCATTATCAACTTGACTTAACAATACATATCTTTTTTTAAATTTAATGATATTACAACAGTATATATATAATATTAATATATTGAGTATGTTCAATAAATTCAATTCAAAACTAAAGTCTATGTACAATACTTCTAATTCTTTTTAATTAAATGATTAACTTTTTTATAGATTTATATACTTAATTTACATAAAAAATTAAAAAATGAATATTTTTACTAACATTTATGTTAATTTTTAATAAAATGTCAATGAACTAATAATATATTTAATATTATGTTTATACATATTTAAATTAAAGAATAATTTTAGAAATTTTAAATAAATATACAATAACATTTCATTACATTAGAATAATTTAAAAATCAGTAAGAATTTTATTAACGTATTAAAAATCATTTTTTTAACTGAATCAATGGTAAAAAAAAAAAAAAAAAAAAAGTAATTATATACATTCTCGACCTAAACTTAATAAGAGATAATTTTCTGGTTGGCGGGCAAAACTTTTCGCACATTTATACTTTTCAATTGAACTATGTATTATCTAAAGAAATATTTGAATTATTCTATCTAAAAAATGTAAACCAATGACTTTCCATTAACTTGCGTGGATTTACTACGATCTTTACTTAGTTTATAGCGTTTACAGTAAGAGGAACAGGTTATTTTTTTAAACTTCACTGTATTTAATCTGTATATTAACCACGTTCGCTATAGGCGACGTTTATAACTTTTCGTGCACGATTACTCTTATAGCTAGCATAACAACTGCAATGTGTTATTGGTTGCTTGTTACTTCATTTGGACATACAATCAAGTGATCACTTAAATACCCACAAAAAATCTGGATTGATTTTTTTTAATTGTTTAAAATGTTTAGTTTTGTTCTATACAAGCTTAATTATTTTTACTTATCAACCAGAGAATTACCTTGGTATTTTTTTTTAATTACGTAAAAATGAAAAATATTGCAAGACTTAAAAAACAACCGTATGAAAAATTCAACTCCTCAAATATTCTTAGAAAGTAATATTTTTCAAGTAACTTTATTTTCATTCAAAAACAGAATTATAATTTACAAAAAGGTATTCTATTAAAAATAATATCACTGACTAATAAGTTAGAATACATTTCATTAATAAGTCTACTTTTATGGCAAAGACCATAATACTACGTTTCATTTTACATATATTAAATTAACTATCTAATAGTATTTTACTTGGCATATTTTTTTCTAATAATTAACATCTTTCTTTATGTTTTTATTTCTATATAAATGTATAATTTTTTAGAGATAATATGAAAACGTAATGTTTAATTGTCCGACCAAATAAAAATTTAAAAATTGATATGAATTTTATATAAGCATTTACTTAATTTTAATTTTTAAAATAATTTAAATTGACAAAAAAAGAATATATGTTTAAAATAAATATTACTTCACACAAATTTAGAATTCAACAGAATTAACCCATAACATGTTAATAACTTCAATGTTTTTCAGAAGTATTGGTACATTTGGACTTTATTCAAACAAAGAATTATTATATGATACTAAATAAGAATATTAATTACTATATACTTTTAATAAAAAATATATTAAATGAATCTAAACCAACTGATAAATATAAAATTCATGTAACATTAGAAAAAATTACGTGAACATGATATGTAATGTGTATGTTTGTGTATATGATGATGATGTGTGTGTGTGTATGATGTATATATATATATATATATATATATATATATATATATATATATATATATATATATATATATATATGTGTGTGTGTGTGTATGCGTACGCATATTGTGTAAATATTAAAAGTAATAAGATAAAAATAATAGGGTGATATTTTAAATACATTTCATTATCTATGCAACACGGCAGTAGTGTATAAAACAAAAAATAAAAATATCTCCTACGGTAGTTCGTACCTATTAATAGAAGATCTCTTCGTATGTGTATGGATGTTTTTATTGAATACGCGTGTTTGTATGCGCGCGCATGTACGTGTGTATGTATTTGCGCGCGGGTGTACACTCCAATGTGTGTTAATGCATGTAAATTCGTTATTGTAAAATAAGAATACTAATTACAATCGACAAATTCCCAATTTATAATAAAACATTATATGTATATGTGTGTGTGTGTGTGTGTGTATATATATATATATATATATATACATACACACACACACACACACACACACATACACGCCTGTAGTAACATATTAAAACAAATTTGAATAATTTGTTTTAATAACTTAACAACTCTCTTACAATAAACATTCATTGAATATCTATTTACTATAAAAAAAAACGCAACTGTTAATGTGCATACTTGAAAATCATATTATAAGGTTTCACAGACTAATATTCTTATTAAATGCAGTGCTTATCAATGCCCCAATTTGGATAACGTGCGGTGAGATTTTATATTGATGTACATGCGCCATCACTTATCGTACGACATTACTCCTCAATAAGAAATATGTATACCTGTACAAAAGTGTATAATCATTTATTTATTAACTCCAATCATATTCAATTCGTTAAAAATTGAATTGATTCAAAACTCAAATAACTTTCAATAACAAGTAATAGATTTTTTTGAAGAGTTTGATTTAATTGTTCAAAACATATGCCTTAATAAATTTCCTTCTCAGATTGTAGTATTAGTTAGTATGTAATAAAAATAAAAAACTAATATGAATAACAAAACTAGTTTCAATTGCAATTTATATAATATGAATAATTGACAGCATTTTTAAAAGCATCTTTACTAATGAAAAACTAGGTTGACATAACAATTAAATTCGGTAAATATTTTACTTACATACACATACACACATATACATACATACATATATATATATATATATATATATATATATATATATATATATATATATATATATATCCCTAAATATTTACTTCCGTGTTGGTCTGTTCACACTACTGAGATCATGAAAATTATAAGTTTGGATTCGTTGGTTTTTTTTAGTATAGCAATTATTTTACAAAAATGATTAATAAACAAGTCTTTATTTGATTAAATAATAAATACATATTAAAAAAAATAAATAAAAATAATATTCATTCTGTTTGCTTCTAAATTAAAAAATAAACCAACGTTATTGCACAACTTCAATGCAGAGACCTTGAAATAATACCTCACTGAAATCACAAATAGTCAAATTTATACCACATCACATTCTCATCTGAGGTCGATATGTTTTATGTAACATCACTCAGCATTAAACTCCTAAAATTAAACTATCCAAAAAATTAATCATTCACTATGAAAAGCCAATTTAATCTTAAACACAATGTAATAATACAAGAAAATGCGTCTTCATATTTTTTTAATAGATAAAACATATTTAGTATATGTTTCGGTTCTATATTATATTTAAAAATCAATGCGATCACAATTCGTTTAATTTTTCTGTTGCTAAGAGATAAAACAACAGTTAAAATGAAACACGTTGTATCAGAACCAACTACAAGCTTTTGAAAATACGTATTAGATATTACACAATATAAATGTGTGGCCATTTTAATAATCTTGTCAACAGTACGACAAGCAAATGTTTAGTCGTACAATACGATGAGCGGTGAGACAGGACACTTCAAGGTACGAACCGGGCTGCGGGGCAGAGATTTGGCAACAGTGGCTTGCCAAGCGCAGTTCATTTACGATGCTGGTTACTCTCCCACACTATGCCAAGCACAATGTTGCCGATATAAATTTACAATATATGGTTTTATAATTCTTAACTTTCACTAATTGTTTTTTTTTCTTAAATTACATTAATGAGTTATATTCATGTGTGTTTGTTTAAAAGTATTTGTGTTATCTTTTAAACAAGATTATATTTTAATAACGTTCTTAATTATATACGGAACATAAAATAAATAAAAATCAATCTAAATTAATCACATAATATAATATATCATGCCTGTGTGTGCACATGATGTGTATGATAGCGTGTTTTGTCTTCTAAAAACACAATTATGTAAATGTATACAAATTTATAAAAACATTAAAATATATATAAAAAAAATATATGAAAGATTAAATTTTGTGTTTTTTATTTAATTTCAAATAAATTGATACTAAAAATAACGCATCACTTCCATTCTCGTATTTGACAAACATTAAGTATACGAAAGATGTTGCGCGGACGTGGCAGCGTTGCGCGGTATTTTCACCGATCCCCCCGGCCCGCAAATGACTAACAACCAGTCGTGAGCTTTCATTGGTGGGGTACTAAATCGATAAACGCAGAAATAACACTGCATGGGACAATAGCCCTAATCAACATGACGGAATTTCACTCTATAGCAACTCGCAAACATCAGGTTCACTATCTACACCTTACCGTATAATCCAACAAGGTCTAAAATCGTTCGCAAGGAATATACAGTAAACAAAACAACTGATATACTACTTTCTGCATTAAGAATTATAACTTTGAAACAATGCTAAACAAAATAA
This sequence comes from Acanthacorydalis orientalis, assembly GCA_034766995.1. Lineage (NCBI taxonomy): Eukaryota > Metazoa > Arthropoda > Insecta > Megaloptera > Corydalidae > Acanthacorydalis > Acanthacorydalis orientalis. The sequence goes on from CM068317.1 coordinate 44,117,351, forward strand.
AATTGTCAAATTTTTGAATTTAAAATTTTAAAAATCTAAAGTATTGCTAAAAGAATTAAGATGCATTACATCTCCAGCTTAATAATTACTTTTATTTTCAAAACTTGAAAGATATAAGGACAAAGCAAAATAATTCGCAGTGATTAAAAATAGTACAATTCTTTTAAGTAAAAATGTATATATCATAAAAATAAAAACCAAGCTTCCAAACTTCACGTTGCCAAGTTTCTATAGAAATTGTATCTTTTATACACGCTTCGCTATGTTGCCACATAGTTACAATGTCGCACAATATACAACAAAAATAGTAATAGTTTAAAAAACGCAAACAATATGTTAACTTTAGGTTTAAATGAATATTTTTCAACGTTACAAATGTTTCTTTATGATGACTGACTATTAGTAAACATATTTTGAAATACATTTTGTGATTTCATAAATTCATTGTTTCAGTTTTGTCAAAATTTCATCTACGTTTGATCATATAAATTATACCAAATAAATGTATATTTCTTGTAACAGACAATATCTACAGCAAGTCTAAACTGAATAATCATATAAAACAAATATGTTACTTACTATAAACGAGCACAATTTTCACAAATCTTACGTCGAAAATATGCAGAAAATACGCTTATAGATGTAAGACGATAAAATAACACTATAATATGAACTTTTAGTGTAATAGGCAAACAAATTTTATAAAAAGTCTGACACATTCTGTAGGTACAACCTACCCGTACGAAGTAAAACGTTCAACTGAATATAATATGGAGGTAATATTCGGACGAGTCGATTTGTAATCAGTGGAGTCCAGGCCAAAACTAAATAAAAAAAGTCTAATTTTTTTAAAGCACAATAACATATGATATAACAAAAAAAACATTATGATTCAATTCATTCGAAGTAATTTCATTAAATTTGACATTTTCATTATTTCAAATATAATTATAAACAAAACATTTTTGGGGAAGTTTACCCTTATTGCTTAATGGAGTGTTCCAAGTGGGTTTGTCTGCTAGTGCGAATTAACGCCGTAAGGCGGTTAGCACGACGTTCTTCTGAAATGAATTGAAACCAAAAAAAGTAGTAATAACTCATTCAAATAATAAAAAAGTCAGCAAACATTTTATTTTAATAATGGTAATTAATTACGTTTCGATAATATACTATAATACCATTTACAAAAAATGCATATAAATTTATATATGTATGATGTATGTGTGTGTGTATTATATATATATATATATATATATATATATATATATATATATATATATATATATATATATATATATATATATTATATATAATATATATATAATATATATGTATGTATATGTGTGTACGAAACCAATAGAATAATCTATATATATAATTTCAATACTTAAAAACATTTTTATGTTTATTGATATATAAATACCCATTAAATACCTTTCGAATAAATGCAATAAATTAAATTACAATCAAAAATTACATGAATGTAACACCAAAATACAATACTAATTTTAATTAATAAATATACATATACATAGTATGTGTGAATGTACACATGTGTGCGTTGTTTGGATGCATATATGCATGTGTGTATGTTTACATCATACATACGTACACACATTACACTCGCACACATATTTATACACACACATATATATATATATATATATATATATATATATATAGATATATATATATATATATATATATATATATATATATATATATATATATATATATATATATATATATATGTTCATATATATATATATATATATATATCAATATGTGAATGCTCTGTAAATATTCATATGTGCATGAGTATGTGTGAACGATGAATGTGTAGAACTATGTAAGCATTCTTTTATTGGTGTTATCAAAATCATCTCCTCCAATGAGAGAATAGAAACGTGTTTATCATTATCATTCTACTTTTCTGTAAACGTGTTATGGAAGTGACACGATGTTTTCAATTCTGTTTAAGTAGTTTCTAAAAAATATTACAGTACAAGATAATGAAGCATTTAATTCTTTTCGCATGCTTATTCGTGTCAGTTTTAACTGAAGTTAAAATTGACACACGTTTATTAAAATGTTTAGGTACGTATGTAAATTATTATGTACTATAAACAAGTTTACCTATACACATTACATATGAATCATATGCAGCACAAGTACGTAACAGTACTAACACACATTCAAATACAAACAGGCATATCAGAAGTAATATTCACCAGCATACCATTTACACGTTCATAATTCGCACATTTTAACATTTATATGAGATTAAAGCAAACTCAGAGTGATATTCTATGTACATAAAATCATTCATATATATATATATATATATATACTTATGCAGACTGTATTTTATAATAACTATGAATTACAGATATGTAAAATATATTTATTATTTTCAGTATGTCAATCTGTGATGGATGAATTAGATACTGCAATTTCAAAATTAGATCCAACAAAAACCATTGAAGTAGGAAGTTATCGTTTAGATGATGTTGGTAATTTAAAAAAAAAAGCTGTGCCGCAAACCCAATCTGAAGTTAAACTTTCTGAAATAATGGATGGAATCTGTGATAAAATGGATGATTATGTTCGAGCTACATGGAAGCATAATAAGCAATTGACATTAATTAAATTATTAGGTAGTGATGGGAAAATGAATCCAGATTTTTCCAAAGTTGATATTATTCAAGACGATGATTTAAATAAAAGTTTGAAGTATTATGTGAGTTTATATAATTTATGTTATCTAATTTATTACCAAGATCATTAATGGTAACTTGAACTGTTATGTAGTCATTATATATATATATATATATATATATATATATATATATATATATATATACACACACACACACGCACATACACACATTTTTTTTAATTTATGTATATTATAAATATTTTTTTATTGTGTAAGTACAATTACATTGTTTTTTTAGTGTGAAGGCATCATAGAAGAGTATGAAGAAAATATAATCAAATTATATAAAGGGAATTTGGATAATATTGACATTAGAATATGTTCTAAAGAAGCTAAACTATGTAATCATGATCTTCCTTATGATGAACATGTGGTAGATGAATTATAGTAATTTTTTAATATAATGTGTATTGAATCATTGACTGTTTAAAGTATATTAAATTCTATAATAATATTTAAAAATCTAGCGTGGACCTAAAAAATATGCTCAAATTATATATAAAATAAAGTAATAATAATATACACATACACATCACACATTTACATTAAGTATTAGCTTTTTACTTTTAATCAGTGTAAATTAAAGAAAAATGCTCACTATTTTTTGAGCGGAACATTGAATCAATCTGATTTGATGTATATGTAGTATATTTTTGTGTCTAGCATCTGATTTTATATAAATGAATTAAATAACTTAAATTTTCTATGATATATTGTAAATTTTGTTATATTTAATACTGTTTGTATACATTTTTATACAATATCTCTTTAAACAGGTAGTTTGTTAATGAATTAAAATAAAATTATTTTCAAAGGTATATTTGTTGATTATTTATATATATATATATATATCACCAATCATTTTTCAGTTGGTTATATAAAATTAATAAAATATGAAATAAAATTTCACGTGTGATTCATTATTTGAAAAATGATGAATAACCTTCCTCATATCCTAGCAGATATTTTTTTAGTAGTTTCTCAATTAGTAACTAAATTTTTATTTCAATTATTGTGTTACCTTCAGAATTATTTTAAATCACTTCAACCCTCTTAAATCAATCATTAAGAAATCAGTAATTGTGTTGTACTAACACAAGTATTATTTTTGAAATAATGTACTTTATTGTTGCATATGTGGATAGAATATATATGTACAGAAAAATGTTCTATAATCAGTTTTAATGTAATCAAAAAGTATTGAACTAAATAATTTTTCATATTTCTAATAAATTTGTTTTTGATATACTTTTAAAAAATTAAAATTTATCTTATAAATAATAGCATATTATTTATAACAATTAGTAGTACTACTATTTTAAACTATGTACTTAATTAAAATTTATTACATATTCTTCACAGTTACAATTTAAATATTTCGTAAATTCTTTTCATCAGGTGTAAATATTTTGAATAAGTAATGAATTCCTTTTTACAATTAAATATACAGAATTATATAAAACAATTATAAGATTTATAAAAAAATGGGTAAAATGAAAGTAAACAATATATAATTTAATCATAAATTAATTTACTTTTTCATTGTATATTTTGATATTTTAATCTGTTTTTAATAAAGAATACGTATTAGTACATTAAGTCAATACTGACTTTTAATTATCGAAAAAGGTAAATAGTGATTGATTTTAAAATGATTTTTATTGTTCGTTTATATTATATTTTTTAAAGGTTATGTTACAAAATTAAACTTTCTGGTATACCAAATGTCAAAATGGAATTTGAAGCAGATGATTCTAAATATCAAAGTGTTTCATTTTTGGGACAATGTTGCAATGGACTTGCATTAGTACATTTAGCTCGTCATATTCCAACAAATACTTTAGTCTCAATAAAAAAATTTAATGTCGATAAAGCGAAAGATGAAATTAGTTTAATTGAGGTATACTTTATTATTTTTGTATAAGAATCATCATCTATATTCGAATATTTTTTAGCATGAAATAATTTTAACAAGACAACTTCAACATCCCAACATTCTACCATATCTTGCTACTTATGTTAGTGGACCTGAAGTCTGTGTTGTATCACCATTAATGGCCTTTGGTTCTTGTAAAGATTTAATGGTGAATCATTTTACTGAAGGTGGATATATTTTATTTCTATGTAGTATACATTCTTTAAATATTTGGTATTTATTTTTTAGGTATTCCAGAATTAGCTATATGTTTTATTTTAAGAGATACATTACAAGGTTTAGAATACATTCATAAAAAGGGTTTTATTCATAGGTATTTATAAAACAAATTAAATATAAACAAAATTATATAAGAAAATTTATTTTAGAGCAATACGAGCTAGTCATATTTTAGTATCTACTAATGGAAAAGCTTGTTTAACAGGGTTACGATATGCATGCCAAATTGTAAAAAATGGTAAATGGCAAAAACAGATACATTCTTTTCCACCTAGTACATCAAAAAATTTAAATTGGTTAAGCCCTGAACTATTAGAGCAAGTATGTTGTTTTTATTTTTAATTCATAATGTTATGCCAGTTGAATTATACATTTTTTTTTAGAATTTACAAGGCTATAATGAAAAGTCTGATATATATAGTATTGGGATGACTTGCTGTGAATTAGCCAATGGAGTTGTACCTTTTGCAGACATGCCAACAACTTTAATGTTGACAGAAAAAGTTCGAGGTTCAGCTCCACAACTAATGGATTATTCCACATTTCCATTAGATACAATTGATAATGATGAATTGCAAAGTACAGCAAATTAAGTTTTTTGTTGATTTTATTTTTAGTAATTTTTTTCTTTTGAAACCAATAAATTCTCACTCAGCATATGAAAAGTATAACTGATTATAGTTTAAAATTTGTTACAGTAATTTAATTTTAAATTGTATTTTAAGAGATTTATATGTTAAAACAAATAGATGGTGTTGGTGACACAATTAGCCACAATGGAGCATGTGGGTCAAATATTCATTCAAAAAACCATATTTATGCAAACCGTAAAATATCAGAAGCATTTCATGGATTGACAGAAATATGTCTGGATCGTGATCCAGAACGAAGACCAACATCAAGTGCATTACTTGCACATCCATTTTTTAAATTATGTCGCCGTGGGGATTTTGTTCCTGATTTACTACATCCTGTAATACCTATTAATGATCAAATCGCTGATGAAGCAGGTTGTTGTAATAATTCTTTATCATTATTTTATAGATATAAGAAAATTATTGTTTTCAAGATAACATTTTATATTATAGACGAATGGGAATCTATATTAGCTGCAGAGAAAATGCAAGAATTAGAGATTACTACCTGCGAATGGGATTTTGGATTTACTTAAAATATATATATATATATGTATATACACATACAACTTGTGTTTTTGTATAGTATATAAAAATGTTAACAAATAATTTATTTTTACTTTATATAGTAAATTTTTTAAGGGTTTTCTTTTTTTGATATTGAACATGTAAAATGTAATAAAATCAATAAAAATAATATAAAATTCATTATTTAAAAAGCAGTTCTCATAAATAATAAGAGATTTACTATCTTGAATTATATACTCAGAACAACAAATCAAAATTGCAGTTTGCATGTGTAGAATTTAATCTAATTTCAATCCACTTAATACCTTTCCTACAGAAATACATACCTATAATCAATATTAATATAAAGTTTTCTGTAATATAAAATCTCTTGGGAGACCAAATAATTATATAACTAGTTTAATGAGTTTTTATGCTCATAACTAAAAATTAAGATATTAATAGAGATAATCAAGTTCTTGAGAAATTTGATTTTTGATGTTTACAATCTCTTAAGAGAAAATATAAAATCTTTTGAAAAAATTTCTCATATGAATACTACATAAAATGAATGTATATTTTTCAAAAATTTAACTTATTTGAGGTATAGGGAATTTTAAATGTTCCATTAGGATTGTTTTATAAAAATATGAATGCTTTTTTATAAGTTTAAAAATGTTTATTAATATATAAATAAACTCTGGAATGATACATTACACAAAGATAGTAATTTAATTTGTAGACAGTTAAAAATAATACTGACATTAATAAAATGCAAATTAAACTAAAATAAAAAAATATAAATCTTAATGAAAATAGTATTGTTTTATATATAAAGTATAAATTTTCATTAATTCATAAACTATAATATTATATATATATATATATATATATATATATATATATATATATATATATATATATATATAATGCATGTGAATACACAAGCATATACACATATTTAGCATTCATGGTATTAATTAGTCATTTACATTTAAAAAATCAGTCTGGTGGTAATTTACAGTCTGAACAGTTTAACGTTGCTTGATTATATGTTTCTACTTGTATAGTTGTAAAATTGATTTTAAACTTTTGTACCAATATTATAGTCGCGTATTTTAAAACATCATCTTTATCTGTAGAAGAATCTAAAAATGTTTTTTTTATTAAAAGAAAGGATATAAAAAATAATAAAAAAAACTCACCAACAGCTAAATGAACACTTGAAACATATTTATCTGTTGTTAAAGACCAAACTCGTAAATTATGTACATTTCTTACTCCACTGATATTTTTTAGTGTTGTGTATATTAAATTATAATTTAATTGATATGGAAAACTTTCCATTAAAATCATGACTGAATCACATAATAACCTTTTTGTAGTAAAAATAACTAGAAGTGAGAAGACAAAAGTACAAACTGGATCAACAATTTTTGCATTTGGCTGAAAAGTAAAGAATAACATATTAATAATACTAATTTATATAAAAGAAAAATACTAATTTATATTTTTCAAATGGTATGAATATTACTATGGGAAGATTTGAATATTGAAACTTAATATAAAAGTGCAATAGAAGTAACTATCTCATACTAAACTATTTTAGAGCAGTATCATTGTCTAGTTGTAACTATACTTATGCATAGTTCCATTGTGCCAGGTGCTGGTTGACCATTAATATACTCATTTATATCTGTTCATGAGATGTATTGTTTGTGTGTTGGTGAATTTACATCATAACCAGCATACATGGGATTTCTATAACTGATTTTAATGCAGTATAACATGTAGGCACACTCATGTGGTGATTTAATTATCAAAACATTTCAAGCTGCCACTGATCTTTCAGTTAAGTTATCTTTACTATAGTAAGTTAGTCCACTTTTTTATATTTCTTATATATTTTCTCCTTATTTTATTCTTATTCTATATTATTATTGATAGTATTGACTGCTTATAATAAAATAATTTTTGAATTTAATTTTTATATTTAGTACAAATATTCATATAAAAGTTTATAACATATGTATTTACATACATTCACAGCTACATACCTACATATACAGTTAATCAATAAGCTTGCTTGATAAAAAAGAAAACACTTACATTTTTTTTAATGATAAGTGCTGCAATAAAAACTCCAATGCTCTGAATCAAATCTCCTAAGACGTGAATAAAGGCTGCTCGTACATTAATATTTTCATGTGACGCAGTATTAAAATCACGAACATTATGATTATGATTATGGGTGATATTTTTACAAAACCCATGTAAAACAACACCCATTCTAAAATAAAGTTTTCACATACAATATGTCTTGTAATGTATCTTGAATTTTGTAACTAATTTTTTATAAGAATGCAAGGTTTTGGTTTTGTTTTTTATGGTACGTACATAATATTTATTATGACACCAATACCCGACACAATCATCATTGTATTTGGTTCTATGTCAAAATCTTGATGAAGTACTCGCATAATAGCGAAATACATGAAAATTATTGTCAACATCCAAACAATGACAATACTGAAGAGTGCTCCTAGGATTTCTGTACAGAATTGAACAATACATATTTTTAATACGTAAAATTTTATATTTGTATCCTCATTCACTTGTATAACAAAGCAGTAAAATAGAAATCTGGATTAATATAACCTAGTGCATTACATGTATTAACTGATAAATACCCTAATTATTGATGCATTGTAATATTAGAAAACAGAAAAATTAATTGCAAGTTAAAGAAAGAAGAAAAAATAATTGCAAGTTAAACCTGAATAAAGACTGAATTCTGGCATAAAGACATCAATTTTAAATAATTTAATATAAACTTAAAATACAAAAATATTTCACTGTTTTCAAAAATATAACAAACATTAATATTATAAAGTTTTGTTATTATTACTATTAACTAACATACATATAAATATATAATTTCAATAACTATTCATTTCAAAATGTATACCTGCTCTATAATATCCAAAAGTCATTCGTTTACTAGGAGATCGTGAACCAACAGCAATAGCTGAGAGTGAGAGAAGAAATCCAATAAAATCTGATAATAGATGTGCTGCATCTGTCATTATTGCTAGACTACCAGCAATATGCCCTCCTATCAGTTCTGCCATCTAAATTTATTTATATATATATATATATATATATACACACACACATACACTTTTCATACTAATATATAAAAATAAAAATCTATTATTACTTACCATAAATATGAGACACATAAGTGCTACAACTATAATTTTTTTCCATGCTTCAGAATTATCTCTTTTTGTTAATTTTAAATGGCAATGAAAATTATCAATTTCTAAATTCTCTACTGTAACATCACTGTATGGTGAATCCTATAAAATTAAAAAAAAATGTGTGTACAATTAATTTATATGTTTTTTAATACTAATTGAAAAAAATGAAAATCTAATTGCTTAAAGTTAATATTCTTCATCTCAGAGGGATACATAAGTTTTATTAATACTTATACCCAATACACATATTTTTTATCACTGTTTATAAAAACAATATATATCTGAAAAAACTAATTTACTTTTTTTAAATATATTAAGAACTGAAAATTACTAATAAGCACTTAGCAATTTCTTAATTTGACTTAATTATATGAACTTGATATATACCTGAAAAGATCTATTACAATATTATTTATTTATTAATCAGTGAATCTATAGCACTGGATTTATATACATATATTACCTATAATGTAGAGATAAATCATTGGCATTATAATAAATTTTTTGAGGACCTATCTTCAAGATGAAATAAAAAAATGAATTACTAAAATTATTTAAAAAAAATATGTTTTTAAACACAAGGACTACAGTTCAACAACAGTTTATATATTTAATAGATAACACACTGAATTAAATAATTGACAAACATAATTTATCCATCAATGCCTATAACAGACTGTTATTTATTCTTTGTATGAATCGATTCCTAATTAAATGTAAACTAACATGCAGATTTGTGAAAAAATAATAAAAATAAAATGATAAAGAACTTAGTTCTCATTCAAAAATAGTTCATTGGATAAATTACTCACGTTGACCAATAGTGGAGAATCTGAACTATCGTCTGATAATGTTACATTTTCATTTGAAACTTCTACTAAAGATGATAGATTTGATATATTTTCATTATCCCATTGTGTTTTATTATCATCCCATGTTGTTAACATTGACATCTCATTACCTAAGGATAGTTTTCGACAAATTTTACAATATGACTGATTTGTTGAACTATTCTCATTCAATAAAGGTAATGTATTTTTGTCATCAAGCAATAAAACTTCATTATTTAATTCAGCTAAATGATTATCACAATAACATTCCATTTTGAACTAAAAATATTTATTTATTATATATATATATATATATATATATATATATATATATATATATATATAAAAACGATATATAACTGTACAATATAAATATAATCTCCATTAAGATCGTACCGTAACTGAAGTATTACTGTTCACATTAATTGTGATTTAAATACATTTAATTAATCAACTTTCACTTATGAATGAATAATGTTGAAAATATATAGTTTTAATAATAAAAACATTTCCAATACTCATCGTATTACTGTAACATATTAAAACCATTTATGATAACCAAATAAAAAAAAAACATTGCCTTGACATTGACACAAAGTTCGTGTAACGTGTGTGCATGTATTCACACATATTCCCATTATCCATCTGTACAAAACAATGTTCCCTAAAGATTTAAATTGTACGATTATATATACGCACGCATGCACAATTCATATATACAGACAGCACATAAACCCACTACTTCCAATCCGTTGATAGTAGTGTTATAAAATAGTTCTCTGTTTATTATATAAAAAATAATAAATTGGAAATAATACACAAAAATAAAAAAAAAACAGAATTTATTACTTTGTATAATACTTATATATTAAAAAAAACCTTCCTAATTTTTCACAGAATAACAGACATTATGTGTAGCAAAGAACAATACACTTCTTAATAAAATAAAAAAATATTTTTGTTAAACTCAATAGTAATATTAACAATATTAACTGTACATTATGTTTTTATAAATATATACATACATATAAATTATACCAAATATTAAAATAAGTAAACTGTAAGATATATTTCAAATCAGCAGACAGTAATATCAACTGGATTTGTATCTAAATTTGTATTTCCTGTGTTGGAATTAAACAGTTTTGCTTCCTCACTACTAAGACGTACAGTCGAACTTCTGTTTACAAGTCCCCAAACATACGGTATAAAAAATTCCTCAGGCTGATCTTCTTCGACATATTTGAATTTTAAGTCAGGAAATTTCTTAAAAATACAAAATTTATTTAAATTAAAAACAGGAAAATATATTTAAAAATATTTGATTTATATTTTATTTAAAATTTACTTTCTATAAAAAAAATAATACTAAACATTAAATAAGTATTTACATATAAACTTTAAATAATAAACAATGCACTAATAAATTAATAAATTCATATATAATTTAGTAAATATTTATATTTCTGAAATAATTCTCTGTAATCACTCTTCTTACTGTGAAATCAAAATTGAAACATTTTTATATTTTGATTGTGTCAATTAAAAATTAATTTTACAATATTCAGAAAATTATACAAATTCAATTATTGGATAAAACGCTTAAAATTAAAAATAATCATTTTACTTCATTTACCTTCAATTTTTCTTTCGGCCAATTTTGTGCACCTTTTGTAATAGTATTTAACACTTCTTTGACATCTAAATCTTGATTCTGACTAACACTTTCTAATTTATGTGTAAAATAATTTATTACAAAATTAATATTTTGAACAATATCTTGAAATGTGGAGTTATTATTAAATGGCTCAAAGATATGTTTTTTATATAATAATGTATAAATTAGATTTGGATTATTAATAAGTTGATTACTTAATGTCGAATTAAATATTTCTAAAACCATGCGAAGAACTTCCTCTAAAACTGTCATATCTTGTGCCTAAAACATGATTAAATTATAAATAGAATATTAGAATGAATATATTTTAGTATTTTGGAAAACATCGGTAACAATTAAAAAAAATGTTGAATTTTATTTTCTTACGCAATTATTTATCATCAATTATTTATACATCATGTTAAAATTATTGATCAGTATCTGACTTTAATGTATATTTGGTTATAACAAAGCTAATTTGATGTTAATAATTTTTTCTAGTAGAAAGGTTTTATGATAGTTACAATTGTTACAGTTATTTTCAAAATAATCATAAATGGTTTGAAATGAATTTCATTTTTATGAATGATTACTATACAAATAAAGTTAATATGAAAAAATATTCATTCTTACTATTTCATTCATATCTGATTCACTCTTATTATTGATATCAATTGAAACTGACTCCTTATTTAATATATTTAATTGTTGTTGATATCGATTATATTTCTTTGCGAGAGTTTCAAACAGTGATATTAATCGCTGAGCTACATAAGGATGCAACCACCGAAATTGTCCAGACATATTTGCTAATGCTGCCAGGCAATTTGTATGCAAGTATTTATCTCTCATTTTTAACATATTGTACTGTATAGTTCGAATTACTACAAGAATTAGTAAACCACCCAATGTAATTTCAGAAATTACTCGTTCTGTATACCAAGGTATGCTTTTAAGTTTCTAAAAAAAAAATTAATATCCCATTAGCTAAAATTAAAAAATTACTGAAAATATGATAAACTTACAATTTCATGAATTCCTTTATTAAATGAATCATCTTCACTTAATATTAATAAAATTATTAAAGACATATAGATATGATGAGAATTACTTTCAGGTGCATGGTATAATGTTTGTAAAATAGGTATAATCTAAAATTGAAAAAGCATAATTTTCCACAACAAAAACTACCAACATAAATATAGATTGAAGCAATTAAATTGCTTATCATTTTTGTTCATATGATTAACAATTGTTTGAAGTACATGAAAATATACACATATTGTTTTTTTTTTAAAAAAAAAACTATTATGTGTATATTTCACTAAACATATGCTTACTTAAAATTAGTATATCTGATTATTGTTAAATAATCAATTTAACTTTCATAATTGTTTATATTAAATTTTATACTTAAAATATACAAAATAATTGATGTAGTTCTTGATGTATTTTACACATTTTAATGAAAAATATTGACTTTAATTCTAAAAAATATATTATAAAAAAATCTTACTAATTTATCAATATCTGGTCTTTGCATTATAAACTTTTTTAAATGCTGATTTCTGTGAAGTACTAAATATAATAATAATGTTGCTGCATCACTTCTCACTACATTACAAAAAGTTAAAAACAGTGCTTCAAAATCCATTTTGAATAAGGTTACAAGTTGAGATGGTGCTACAGGACTAGTATCTAAAAGTTAGAAAAAATAATATTCTACTAATGTATTTATTAGAAAGATAGTATTTAAAAAAAACTAAATATGTACATTGATATACCTGTTGAATTGAGACAGCCAAATAAGCTATGTCTATAAGGGTTTACTGTTGTTGTACAATGATTAGTCAAAACAAGTACTAATAATAATGACTGATTGGCTAAAGGTGTATCTAGACGCATTAATCCATTGTTTTCCAACTGTTCAGATAAATTATCTGTTGACTTTTTGGCAACACCTAATGTTAACATTGACCATAATTCAGCTGTATAAAAAAATTGTATAAGTTCAATAAATTTCAATTTGTACTACATTGAAAGAAATATCTATACATTTAAAAGTATACCAATTTATAAGCAATGATTTCAATTTAAAATTACCATACAATATGTTTTAAAAATTAATTGTATTGTATTACATATGCTTTTACGTATGTATAATATTTGAATTTTAAATTAAATTTACTTACCGGCTATACCCATAATAATGCTACCACCGGTTTCATTTCCAAACATATTTTCAGGAGCATGTTTTTGATCTATAAAATGTTGTAAAAGAGTTCGAGCAAGTTGAGCTGCATGCACAGACTGTGGACCAAGCATAACTGTACGATAAATAGGACTGCGCTCTGCTGAACCTGCTCGAGCCCCTCCTGCCCAACTACATGCTTGTACACTCAATAAAACTAATAAACAGTTTATTGCTTCAAGGTGTACGCAATAGGTAAAATCTCTATGAATAAAATTTCATTAGTTTTTTTTATTTGCTTTGAAAAATCTATTGATTATTGTAATTTACTACATACGACATTTAAACAATTAATAATTATACCTTAGTGGCACATCCACAATTAATTCAATTAGTGCATTTAAAAACATTTCAAGTTTTCCTGTTGGCTCAATTTTTGGTTTATGTGTTTCTTCTGATGGAGGTTTAGCATCAAAATGATTTATTAGTTGGTCTTCAGATAGAGTTTCTACTAAGTATTTTACTACACAGCGAATTATAAATAATGTATTAAATGTTTGCCATGCAAACATATTACTAGAATAAATTAAAGATATTTTTTTAACTGTCATATTAAAATGTCACATTTTCTTATTCAATTACATATATATATATATATATATATATATATATATATATATATATATATATATATATATATATATATGCACAAAAAGATGAGTCTTAATATTATAGAAGACAATATTTCTGTTCCATGGGAATAAAAATATGAACTATTTAAAATATTAAATTAAAATATAAAATGGTTTATTGTCTTCATTACTACTAGTAAGTAATTTTCTAACAACTCATTTTGATAAGTTTTGAAAACAAGTTTACAATAAGATAATTTTTAATAACTGAAAATGTTATTTCCATAGTACTAGTTTTATTTATTTATTGCCATATAAAGTTTTTTTTTTCTATTAAAACAAGTTTTTTTATTACATTTTCATAAATTGTACCACATTTTTCTTTATTCAATAAAAGATGAGTTTTTTTTATTAATTATTTACTTAATTGAGTAAAATTATATTATAAAAACTGACTTACTTTTCTGTATGTGCGGATGCTAACAATTCAATAGAACGTGTCAAAAAAACTTGAATAAGTGAACCAATATTTCCAGACGATAAATTATTTACAATAAGTTGTTGACATAATGGTTCTATTTGTGAATCCAAAGTTAATTGTTCTGGGCTGAAATATATATTTATGTGCATGTAATTATACATATACATATATATATATATATATATTATTACACACACACATAAACTTACTTGGTCACTGGTGGATGAATGTTAAAGGCTAGAAATCTATTCCAAAAAGGATTATTTGGAGATATATGAGTTTTTGACACGAACTGCAGTAAATATTTATTGTCTGATAAATTTTCGTGTCTGCTGACTGCTGTACCCATCATGAAAAATTATTGACTACAAATAATTAGGTTAATTAATTATTTTCATGTGATATTATAAAATAAACTTTTTTGTCTGTTTTCTATTAAACATAAATATTTATAAAATAACATTAATGTTTATTTCTCAATGTGCTGTGTCGAAAATAACATAGCCACGAATTAAATTGTCAACTGTCACATCTTAACATTAAAGTTAGATTACTGTTGTACCGATAAAATAAAGTTCCACGATTTTTTATTTTGCTATTCAACAATTGTATTTTTAATTCTTGAAAGCAATACTATCATAAGCATAGATAAAGTATCTCATAACTATGTTTATTTAATTAAATATTCTAGATAAATAATTTTATTAGTAATTGATTTGTTTTTCTATTAAAAAATGAATATAAAGACTTTGATATTGTACTTAACTGTAATGCAATTATATTTTGAAACATTTTTTTCGATTTATATATATATATACATAGATAGATAAAGAAATAGTAAACATTTGTAAACTAATAGAATAGAATCTCTAAAAACATATTAGAAATACAGCAAAGGCACTGTTTAAACATAAATCTCACAAGTAGTGTATTATTAAAAGTTTATTGTATCCTACAACATTTATGTACTATTTATATTATACATTAAGGATGAATAAAAAACAATTGGTTTTTGATATTTTATTAAAAAAGTTGATAAGCTTATAAGTTATATTTAATAATTTTAATTGTGATAATTTTTGTAGATTGAAATAACATGTCAATTTTCATTTTTAACTAATATTTAATTTACAATATACATAATTATTTTTTGATATTGTAGTTATACAATATACATATTGAAGAAAATACAATTTTATTTTAATATTTTATAATTATGATAAAAAATAAATTATATATTAAGTTAATTTGTTATATTAATTATTTCTACATTTTTTTACAACTCATATGTCAAACAAATCAGTTTCTTTTTTATAAATTATTTGTTGTATCAAAAATTTTTAAATTATAAATATAAATGAAAATATTTGTGCTTAGATTTGGATGACAAAAATTCGTTTTGAAATGTTCATTATAATTTATATATATTTGTGTGTAATAATGTGTATGTATGTGTATATATATATATATATATATATAATGTACACACACATATACATGTACTAAATGTTCTATATTTTAATAAAAATGTGCATTTTTAATATTGTTTAATTTTTTCATATACACACACACACACAGATATATATACATATACATATATTAATTACACATACTCTTCAATATTTGTATTCATTAATTAAAAAAAAAATTTTTAAATGGAAAATTTGAAGGGTTTATTTTTTAAATTGTAATACACATGAACACTATATATATATATATATATATATATATATATATATATATATATATATATATATATATATAACACACAAATATATACTTTAAACTTCTAATAGAATACATGTAATGAGCAAAAGTTATTAATCAAAATATGAATTGATAATGAAAAAGTTTAGTTGAATATGAGTATATAAGAAGAAAAACTGAAAGGATAAATAATAGCAACAAAATATTTTCATAGAACATATGAAGTAAAAAAGGCATCGATTATTATTTATTTCTAAATATGTACAATGTATTTTTGTCATGACAAGATATAAAGAAAAATAGCAAAAATAATATGATCTTAAAAATACTTTTAACAGAGAAATAATAATATACACATTTACAATTATTTGATTAAATAAAAACAATGTATTACACTCTAATAATGCGAACGGAACATATAAATAACATTCCAATTAAATCGAATATACATTTTCTTAGACAAACTAAAAAGAATGATTCAATTAAATATGAAATAAAAGGTTTTTTTTATTTAGAAACATTTTTAATGTGAAGTATTAATAAATGTAATTAAATATATACATATAGTAAACATAGTTAATTCATATTGAGGAATTTTTTATCTATAAAGTTGAATCATTC